>PQXL01000150.1:0-77212 GCA_004916875.1 Botrytis galanthina
ATGAATATTTGAATTATTATTTATTTATAAATATATAGAATAAAGCATAGTTTTGGTAAGGAAATTCGCTTAAATTTCAGCCCGGCATTCATCAAAGACACGCCCTCGTATACTTCCTTATAATAACCATTCTGGGGAAATTTCGACAGCGATCATGTCCTTTTTTTAATGAGATGGCGTTATTTGGGTTAGTGTCTTCTCAATTAGGCATTCCGCTTCATACTTTTGTCTTAATAAAGTTAAAGTTTACCAGCAATATTGATAGGGATGAGTAACGCAATCACGTTTCTATCATGTAATCATGCCTGCTAAGCGCGAGTGCCATCAAGGGTACCAAGGATGCCGTCATCATGGATGGTTGATCGGCACCGAACTGGGGATTTGGTGCATGATTTTCTGGTAAAACCCCATCAATGTCATTTCGGGATAACCCCGCCGAAGTTGTTCCAAACATCTTCAGCCTCTTGGAAAGTTTAAACCTCGTGGTGAGTGAAGCAAATAGAGTGTTGTGATACCTTTGTCGGTATACAGCTATCTATCTATCTTGGGAGGATGGTATACCGTAAGGTTTAATATCGGTCTATTTGCGTAACGCTCGTTGCGCTGATAGTTATCCCATCCTTATTATGTCTATAAATCCCATACTCCAGTAACTACATACGACTTCTCTCCAGCTTTCTATTCTATCAATCTTTCAACCATCTCTACTTCTTAATCAGATATCCAACCCTCACTCTTTATTTCACAAATTTACCCATCTCACTTCTCTACAATCAACATGCCTTCCATCCTCCTCAAGACCATCGCTCTCCTCTCCCTTGCCAGCTTCACACTCGCTGACCTTCACACCAATGGCATCTGCGTAGACACCAAAAGCGATGTCGTATGTCCCAATCTCCTCACCCCATCCCCCACAATATCTACATCTATAAATAGAACTAACCAATAACCTAGTATGTGTACAACGCTGATGCTACAGCCAAAACCTGCACAAACTACTATAACAGGAACACTGGTTCAGAACAATGGGACACATGCCCAGATTGCACCATGATTACAACTGGTGTTCCACATTGTGAATCCGCTGGCTGGCATATTGGTGGTGATGAGGTGAGCTTCAATCCAACTTTCCTCTTTCTCATGAAAATTATGATGAAACTGCCCTTACTTTGGGAAATATACAACAAGAGACTAATTTGTATGTTTAGTTGAACTACTATTGCCAGCAGAACGGAGCAGGTGGCTCTTTGGCAAACTAAGCGTCTGAGGGACATTGATGGGAGAAGGATGTGTACTTTTATTGGAGGGATTCTTGGCGAGCTTTTTGGGGAAGAAGATCTTGGAAAATACTTATTCAGCGAAGCGAAATTTGAAGGATTCATGGCAAGACGCTATGTGTTTGATTCATTCACATATCGAATGATCTAATCGGTAATAGAGTATGACTATCATAAGAGATGGAGATTCAAATGATATACTTTTGATCAATTAAGAAATGAACATGATTATTCAAGTGCTTCTCCAACAGCGAACCACAAATCGTAGCTCACCGATGCCCTGACGTTCACTCTCCTTGCATTCCATCTCTGATTATCCCTCCATTGCGTAAGCTGAAGCCAATAACTGCCCATGGTACCCTGCTATATCCTCGACAAATTCAAACGTCGTACGTACCCTTAATTTCGATAATCGCATGATTCTGGCCATAGCTCTCAAATGCTCTTCTTACCGATGAACCCTTGAATTCACAAAAGTAAAGAAATCTTCTTGGCAAGTAGTTGCGAGTCTAGAATTGCTGAAACCCTGGGTGGTATACGGGTGCCCAACCTGGCTGCACTAAGATTATTATCATTTTTACATATTTTCCTCGAAACGTGGTAGAATTTATCAAATGGATGGACACCCAAAGGGCAAAAACGAGACATGCGTATGCAGAGAATAAAAATCAAGATGAAGATGACGACCGAATCGGTTGATTCTCTTTTAATCTGAATATTTGAGAATTTAGAGGGAAGAGAACAATTATTACATGTTGCAATAGTCAATAGCGACGTATTTTATTCGCCCTTTGCTATTCCCCTGGATTATCGCTATGAGCCTTGCCAGTTTCCATATGAAATCTCACTGCTAGAACATAACCACATCTTGGTTCTAGACCAGCACAGGTGTATCGCTTTCATTATCTAGAGTAATTCCCCAAATTAGAGTAAAAAAGTATAGAATCTTGGTACTGGAAAACAGCATTATACATCAAACTTTTCGAGGTTCTGGCATCAGAAATCTGCTACGACACAATAACTTCAAGAAACAAACAATCTTCACTTGAACACATATCAACATCCAGCTACCGTACAACTTGTAGCCAGCTTTTGTGCTAGACGTGTAGATATTGCTGATGTCTTAGCTAGTCAAAAATCTCGATGAGGATTCTCTGCAGTCAAAAGCCAAGCTGGATGTAATCAGAAGGAGAGAGAAAGTAGAATATTCGGCATGGCTTGCGAACAGAAAGAACCACAATGCCCATTATTTATTCCAATCCGTGGATGAAGATTTGAGATCAAAAAAAGGTATCTGTTCATACCATGCGTTTTCGAAGTTAGGATAAGGGTACTGGCTGAAAACTACTCATTGGCCAATATGAATTATCAAAGAGCAGCGCCAGGATGAGAAAATTATTCGAGGTTTTGATCTTTCATATTTGCAGAATCAAAGAAAGAAATGAGGAGGTTCCAATCAACAGAATTTTCAATCTGCAATGACTTTCTCAAAAGTACTTTATATTCAACGAACCATCTATTTGAAATAGACGAAAATTGGACTGTCATTAACTTGCAGCCGCGCTGATCAATAGTATGCGCGGATGTCTGCTTCATTAATTCATACTAAACCAAAGACCGATTTCCTGAGTTCAGGATCTGCTAATAGATCTCGGTGATGTAATTAGCATACAATAGTATTGCTATAGCTGATAGGAAAGTACCATGCATACACTAATATGTATGATCGTTAACGATATCCATGTCTGTAGATGTTGTATGGAAGTGGCTGCACTATAGATGTATCAAAGTATGAGAGTTTCTATATTTTAAATTGAAATTTAAATATTTTGATTTCTTTCTTCTTATTAGTTATAAGGTTTATTTGGAATATATAGATTTCTAATATAAAACTTATAATATAGTGTATTTCAATATATTATTATTATTCAATGTTATTGAGATATAAAATACAATTCAATAATAAATGTTGGAATATCTTCATAAATACAAAAGTGTATCACTGAATTCAGGCGTAAATGAAATACGGAAAATACTAATACAACACTGATGGACATACTAATATACAATTTTCTAAGGAAGATTCTATTTATATTCAAATCAGTCTTCCATAATCGTAATCTATGTTCAAAACGCTTCAATATCAAAAGGATATCTGAAGCAAGTAAAGCTTAAACTGAAGCCGACACGGCACTAGCAGGAATTTAAGCGTCCTTTGACAGTACTGTACTGACAGTATGTCAAAAAACTAACCTCTACCGATGAACAAGAGATAACCTAGCGCCAAACGCCATGCGCCATGAACTCCACCCCAATAATATACAAATCATAAATCATTTAATCATGTAGCCCAAAACCTCTATTCTATACGCCAATTTTCTATCCAGGTTATACGAGCGAATGGGCATCGATCTTAACATCATCCTTTTTATCTCCCATGTAATCTATTTTCTCCTGGCTGACTTCAGGATCAGCGAGTATTTCTCTTGAACTTCTGTATTCGATTTCATTGTGGTTCATAATTTTTGGGGTCGGACTATTTTTGACTTCGATGTATGGTTTGGGAGCTGTCCGAAAGAGAGGTCGGAGAAATGGTATTGAGGATGTTATAATGACAGTGCAGTTTTCTACTGCGCACCATACGATGTAGGTAACTGAAGTGACTATTACATCGATTAGATTTCAATGTTCAATGTATACAGGCTGTTTAGACTTACAGGTAATGTCATCGTTATTGCCCATTGTGCAGTAGGTCCTGATGACGGCCGCGATAAAAGCACTAAGATGGTTAGCTAAGTTTTGACATCTCGGAGAAGAAACTTACAAAAGGCTGACACCCAATAGAAATGATAAGAGAAACTTCAAATGCAAGGGGATATGAAGATTGATAACCATGGCGACCGGTAGAATGGTGAGAGCGAGATCTGTTAAGGAACTGGATGATCCTTGAAAATAACCAATAGCTGCTTGTGTGCTCATGGTCCAACATTGGTCTTCATGTCCAACGCGATCCCAATTGTAAGAAATATTGGAACACTCGAAGAATATTTGGATGAGTGCCATTAGATTTATGATGGCATTTTGGGCAATGAGAAAGTAGAGAAATCGTCTTATATTTTGCTGATGTCCAAGTATTCGTAGGAGGTAAACGGCGAAGGATATTCTGCCGAGTGTTGGTGATATGATACCTGCAAACGTTTAGCGACGGACGAACTCGACAATTTGAAGCGGACTTACCGAAAGGCTCTCCGATAAATTTAGCTCTTATAGCCATCGCAGCTTGGGTCTCGGTAAGAAACACAATGTGTCTTCCTAATCCAAAGGTTATACCCCAAGTATTGAGTGATATATGGCAAATGCCAGAAATCTTAGGATCATGTTATTATAGTGCTAGAGAAGGGGAAATGATTGCATACCATGGCAAGTATAACTAAAAGATCCTCCAGAGCAAATGCGAGATGGTATTTGGCTTTAGCGATTAATCTCAGCATTATTAATATTCCAGATATCCCGTATAGAGGCCAACATATTAGGAGTAATCGGGACGCTGAAATGATTTAGTATTGTGTACGAATTTTTGGCTCTCAAGACAATTACCTATGGAAACATCTTCGAGGTTGCTTGACGACTCCATGAGGAAAGCTTATTATCAGGAGACGAAGAAATATTATTTCGTCGTAATGCGGATGCCAATTGAAGCGTATTAGCAAGCAGTCATGATAGATAGAGAATGAGACAATATTACGATAAGATCAATAGGTATGGGGATTGAAATGTACTTAGATGCAATGCCAATCTTTGCCAATAACTTAGGGCGGTTCTACTAAGACGTGAAATAAAATCAGATTCCTATGCCAAACCATCCATGAAACACGTAGAATCTTCCAAGAAAATTCATAAGGCTGCTCTGCTGGAGGAAACCTTATGTAATTATTGTTCATGTGAGACAATTGAGAGACGAATATAGCTTGAGACGATCAACGTTGCAAAGGTCTGAGCGCAATTAATTATGCCATCTAGGCCCATCCTCCTAATTGTTTCCCCGCGAAAACAAACTTTCGGATTAAGACCCAAATTCGCAATTCATATTGACGTTCCAGAGTATATGGAGTTAGATATCTGAATGGAATCGCTTGTGAGATTTGTAAAGTCAGATCAGATGTTCTTGCATGAAGGCACGAGAAAAGCGCAGCATGGCTACCAAGTAAGGTTTGCGTTGGTCAGATGTCGAGGTCATACCAATGAGATATCGTAAACAATAGCAAACGGTAAAAGCTCAAACGAGATTTCTTGTTTGGCATAAATGAATTGAATGAATTGAATCAATTGGATACCCCCGACGTGGTACCTTAGTTGTATATCAGCCACCTGGGCAGGCTATGCTGTTGCTCAATCAGGAAGATTTGTGAGGATAGAGTTATTGGATGAGACTATGTTGTCGATCATCACAATCATCCCAAGTATTATTTGACAAGGTCATTTGAATACTGGCTCGACTGGTCAAAGATTTAAAGTTGCATAGAGTGCTTGGACTGGAGGTGTTTAGATCGAAGCATTCGGAAAATTTTCCTCATCTGGACAAGCTCAAAGAAGACATGAAAAACTTTATATATAGAAACAGAATGAAAACACAGTGAGAAATCTAGATATCTGTCGTCGATAAGAACAAACCAAAAGTCCCGTAACTAGTACACTCGTCTACTAAGACTCGTGTTTCATATGTTGTGTGAGCACTTCGCAGGCTCTTCTTGTTACCAGCGAAGAGAAGACAAAAACACGAATGTGACCAAGTGATAGAGTAACGCAGTAATGACAATCAATGGGAGGAATCTTCAGATGACATATGTAAGTGCTGCCAACCCCCTCATAGAACCAATTAGTTGATGATCGATCAGCATTAGATCAGAGCTTAACACTATTGCCGCGTCTGAAAAGATTCCAAGGGTATCGAATTGAAAAAGTAAGTTTGCGAGTTGCATTGATTCAGTCAAATTTTAGGCAAGGACTTTCAAGAATTCCAGCTTTTGAAAAGTTGGAAGAAATTGCGTTGCGAAGAACGAACAACAATTTGCAAGCAAGATAATCATGGGCCAACGCCACAAGTCCGAAATCGACTGATCACGTGATCCAAGCATCGATTCTCTTCAAGCGCTACCTATCCTCTAGACTCTGGCTTACAGTGCCGCCAAAGATCACATAGGACGACTTTAAGGTCATTCAAATGGCATCAAACTATGCGAACGTGGCCATGGTGGATAAGGGCCACACTCTTTGAGCTATGATGCAATTGTTCAATTGCTAGCAACACGGCATCACATATTGCGCTCCCAAAGCAAAGAGGCGTGCGTATACGATTTACGGAGATGCAACATCGTCTCTGTCATCTTACTACCTAGAAGATAGAAGATGCCATTTTATAACCACGTGCTTTAGCATGCGATTGCCTTGCTATTCTCTATCGTCCTTCAGACGTCATGCTTTCGACATATTTCATAGGGATTTCAACATTGGTCTTGGAATGGGATGATTGTGTCCAAGTGTCCACTTAATAATAAGATTTGCACAGCCACATTTGCTAGTGACAAGTTTTGAAACTACCGATCGTCAGATCTACACTAATGATTGGTCGGCCTTGCAGCCACATGATTCAATGACGTTAGAGTAATTTGCGCCACATATGCTATGACGACTTTAGATTAGGTTGGCATTTATGGGGCAATGCCTAGTACGACCAAACCAAACCTACCAAGTTCATTCAAACAAGAATCCAGACGGGAAAAGTTGGTTTGAGGTTGGAGATGTCGGGTGTGTATGTTCTCCGGGTTGGTAGTTGTGGCACTGACACTGGCAGTGTGGCTCTGTGGCTCTGTGGCTCTGTGGCTCTGTGGCTCTGTGGGATGATGGGATATGATGGGATGGCGGGGATACTAAGTAAGCAGCGCGATTCAAAATTAAGAAGCACGGAAGGTAAATAAGGAAGGAATTCAGCTAATTTCCAGTTTGACAACCTCTAATAATACAAGCTTGCAAAGGTTTCTACCGGTATTCCATTATCTGCGCGGCTACCTAGGTACCAAGTACTCTACTTTTTTTGACAGTGTGGGATGGCCCACTTTGACTAACTGAGATGTTTGATAGGTCACAATTGGCGAGTGTTAATCAATTTAGCTTGGCCCCTTACAGAAAACCTGAAAGTTTGTTTAAAAACGGGGATTTGCGGGGTACGGAGGTCAGGAACAGGTCAATATGCTTACTTGCATGCTTTGGTGCAACTATTCCTTGTTATGACGGCAGCAAGATGGTCTTACATTTCCCATTCCCTTTGCCTTTGCCTTTCATAGGGGGAAGTGGAAGTGGGAGTGAATTCTTTGTTGGATTGGAACTTTCCCATACCTGGGTACCTCCCTTAATGTGACGTCACAAACAGGTTTATTGCCTCTTCATTCATCGGTCCTGTAGCATTTGAGGTCATTGGATTTATTATATAAGGATTGCCTTCTACCTCCCACATCCTCTTTCTTTCTTCCATCATCAACAAACATACAAACCAACAGAAAACAACTTCAAATCAAAACAAACCACAACTACTTTTTATTTTAAACCTTCAAACAATACTACATTCAAAATGACTGGAGAATCTACTGTACAAAAGGTCAAGGATGTCCTTCACATCGGTATGTACTCCCTCTCTTTTCTCATCTAGATACAATCTAACAGCCTCAGGTTCCCACAAGGACAAGGACCACACCACCTCTAGCACAACACACAACACCACCGGTACAACTGGCACACACGTTCCAGGTACCACTCACAACACTACCGGTACCACTGGTACCCACATCCCAGGCACAACACACACTGGACACACTGAGGGCTCCCACGGACCTCACAGCTCCGCTGTCGCCAATGCCGCTGATCCAAGAGTCGACTCTGATCTAGACGGAAACCGTCTTCCAAACAAGACCTCTGCTGGTTACGGCACTCAAGATGCAGCCTATGGCACAACTGGTACTCACACTGGCACTCATACTGGTACACATGTCCCAGGCACTACTGGTCACCAAGCTTATGGACACACTGGAACAACCGGCACCACCGGCACCCACATTCCAGGCACAACTCACACTGGACACTCTGAGGGCTCACATGGACCTCACAGCTCATCTCTCGCCAATGCTGCTGATCCAAGAGTCGATTCAGACTTGGATGGAAACCGTCTTCCTAACAAGACTCCCGCTGGCTACGGCACTCAAGACACTTACGGCAGTGGTCTTACTGGTTCAACCGGTACTCACCACCAAGGTACAACCGCTGGCAATACTGTCGGAGGAACTGGTTTCGGTGGAGGAATCTCCCACAGCACAAATGCTGGTCCTCACAACTCCAACATTGCCAACGCTGCCGACCCAAGAGTCGATAGCGATTTGAGCAGCACTGGTAACCGTCACGGAGCTTCCACTGGACACTCTGCATTCGGTGTTTCCGGTTCCCATGCCACTCCTGGTTCAGGAACTGCTCAGAACACTGCTGGTCCACACAACAGCGACTTGTTGAACAAGTAAGCACAGTTCTACACCATATTTTTCATGAATATATGCTAACAATACTCCACAGGGCTGATCCAAGAGTTGATGCCGACCTTGATGGTTCCAAGACCTTGGGAGGAAACAAGACCTACCAATAAACCACATGTACAATAATACCCTCGCTGAAAGCGGCATGAATTTGCGATACCCGAGGATTGGGCATACCCGCGTAATTGGGGGAGCTTCTATTATCTTCACACGATTGTCAGTTTAGGCTTTGGGTAATCTTTTATCTGCATATGATGGATGGATGGATCGGACAGGATGGCGGCATGGGAAACTTAATAGTTTTACGCATGATTTTATGACTTACGAAATGATAATAATCACTTCTTGAATAATTTCTTCTTTCGTCATTTGTGAACTCGAGTGAATGAACGTGTGTTTTTTATGATTGTCTGGTGAATATGAGGCAGTGGCTAGAACAGTCATCGACAACCAATCGATGAATTTATTTATCATTCGATCCTCTTCTCACTTTCCTGCCTCATCACTCTAACCTCTCACTAAAATATCCACATCAAACACCTTCAAACCACACCCTCACAATCAAGCTTTTCTTCTTTCCTATCGTGAAGCTGCTGTTGCAACAATATCCCTCAACGATTCGCGGATAGTATAAAGCACCACTCTCGACTGGCTCGAAAACTAAAGCGACATTCATCACTTCAGCATACAAATCATGAGCTCCAACAATCACGAACATAAAAACTAGTTCCCTATGTACTATTTTCCCCCTTGATTTTACAAAAATATTTCTTATCGTAATCGCTTGTCTATTCGGAGAGATATCGAGATTACAATCAGTATTCCTTCTGCAAATGGTATCAACGATCGTATCGAGTATTTAAACCGATTAGTACCTATATTCTTGCTTGAATTATCATTACTACGTACTTACGCATCCATCCTCTACGGAACGTGAATAAAATAAAAACAACCGTCAATGGCAAAAGAATTTAAATATGGTGAGATAAATGAGTGATAAATATCGCTTGTAGTTACAACTAACAAGGGGGAAATAGATATCATTTAGTCTCCGACTAAGAAAAAGCCGGACAATGTACTTACTAATTAATGACAGGAAGCGAAAGGTTTTGAAGGGTCTACTAGTAGCTAGTTAGTTAACTGTGGCTAGAGTTTTAGTCTGAGAAACGTGCGAGCTAATGTTAGTGAGGACGCTAGAGGGGTAGGGTTGAGGCTAAGTGTGCAGATGTGCAGATGGAGCTAGTGGTTTTTGGGGGGATGAGAGTATAGAGATGTTGTGAAGTTTGTGATTGGGAGATCAAGTAGGTACCAGGTTGGAATTGAGGAGATGTTGTTTTGGTTGTTGTTTTGGTAGGAGTGGTTGTTGAAGTATGCTCCTGGGAGCTCATTTCGGGGTGTGATGGTGCTAGTGCCCAGGTACGATTTTGAGATAGAGCAATGTGGTGTAGGAACTTCTTTACATAAAGCTTAGAGGGGTTCGATAGGTAGTGGTAGATTTAATGGATTCGAGGAATCGGACAAATTTGTGAAAGTTCACCCCAAATTTCATGGTCTTTATGGCTTCCCTGGTAGCTGGTCCATGGATTTTAGCAACGTCCCCAAGAATGTAAGATCGAAGAGCAACATTATAATTTATCAATCTATAATAAACCAATGTCTTGCTTATATCTGGGACAAACGAGAGTCATAGCCTTGCCAGTACAGAAGCGATGGCACTTACTTTCCATACTCCCAAACACAAATTCGACCTGGACCTAGACAATGGTTAGGGATATTTGACACAAAAGCCTTGAGCTGGACGAGATACGGTATGGAAGTGTGACGATAACCTCCTAGCATTTTTTTTTCTTTCGCCAGGGTGTAATCACGAACAATGAATATTTTAGACAGAGTGAGCAGGATTCCAGAAGCGATGAACTTCCGCCATCACACCGTGTTTAGCAAGAGTCAACGTCTGTTTGATCCTATCCTTTCCGCCCTGACTACCCAGACAACACGATATACGACGAGCCACTCACATGCTAGGTACGACATAAGTTGGTGCTGAGAACCTCGAAACAGAGTTTATGAAAGTCTTCTAATGTTAACCTTACCAACTACTTACCTAGAATTCAAAAACAGTATCTCTGTTTAATCACCTAACAACGAATGAACAAACTTCACTTCTTCTAACTTCTCCGTTTACCAGGACGACCGTCTTCGTTCCGCACTCCGGATTTATTGACCACTTTGAAGGTCTGACGATATTACTTTACTCATTAGAAGACTCTTTGATCACCACCTACCACGCATGCTGTAAATCTAAAAGATGCTCCACATAGTCCAGTTCACACTGGTAGGTATATATTACAAACCGAAAACAGAGCTTTATATCAGGAATGTTAGGAAAGAGTTACACAAAATCTAAGGATCCATTCATGTGGTCTACATATTGCATAAGTATCCTACAATAATCCCTGAGCCACGTGATCCATATGGATAGCAGAAAGGAGAAACATTCTCTTCACTCGATGAGCGAAAGATAAACCAAACGGAGAGAGAGGAAAAGAAATTCGTTCACAGGTTCTCAAGCAACGTGTACAACGCGCTTGATGTTGAAACATTTATTAATTCCGAAAATTACTTGTTCCCAATTGGCGATCGATACATCTCCAAATCGAAATCGGCGAATTTATTTATCGATTTTGTTTATATTTTGAATCTTGATATTCTGATATTCTCCAACAGACTAACTAATTACAAGTATCCTCATCTTATTCTCACATTCGGAATGGAAGAAGAATTAACACCTATAAAATTCCAATCCATCGTTACGTTCTTTCCCTAACGAGATGAAGAGACTCGCGGGGTAGTTCTTACCTTGAGATCGCTGTAACCAGTATTAATATCAAATCCTTCTCATCTCCCGTTAATTCTACAAGATGTAAGTACAACAGAATTAATACTCATTCAGTACATTAGTAGCATTAGGTACGTTCTAGAATATTCATTTGATTATTCATATCACAATAACGATAAGTAAGTTGAATTCACCTATCCAGTCTCTAGGATCATCGAGAATTATGCTATGACTGATCAAACAAATAGCAATTACTACATCTGTACACATTAGAAAAGAAAAATGGTACTTTTCAAGTTTTCCAATAGGTGCGTCATCTCTATTCCGCACTCGCATATAGGAACCCATTTCCAGTCCTCCCATAATCTACACACACAAATATCCTAATCTCCACACCCAGATTCTCCATTCTTCCCGTGAAGCACATCCACGAAGACGAAGACGAAGACGAGCACGAATCGATCACCGAGCCCACATCACCAGTTTTGTCACCATCGAAACGTACACCACGAGATACTCATTGCCGCCATTCTCGATCCAAGCCATTCCTCGCCAAACTCCCCCCTTTTCTGAGAATACCCCGCGAATTGCGATGGATGATTTTCGACGCCCTTGTAGCGTCCATTACCGAAATCGAAATCAGTCCTTCGTTTATCGACGCATTCCATGCTCTCCGCTTCAGCACCAAAGGTCTTCGAGAAGAAGTGATAGGGTGGCAGAGGAAGAGACCTGATGTTGTGAATGTTTTCCCCTATGGTTGTTTTATCCCACACCACACAACCTTTATTCTGAAAATCGATCATCGCTGGAAAAAAGTCGTCAAGCACAAGACGGTTTCCGGATCCCACGTGACGTTTAAGAGCGGCCCCAAATGTAAAAAGGGAAATACAGCTCTCCTCCCCGAAACAAAAGCCATCAAGTACATGACGCGAGAACAAGCATGGTATAGTTTCTGTCGCGCAGTAACCACACTCCACATGTCCAAAATACATCTCAAATTTGAGATTTCCCTGCCCGAGGAATTGGAACCCATCAGTCAGGATAGCGGACTAAGTCCCATTCCGCGCGAAGAATTATTCCACGCGCTCGCTGCGTCGCGATATGAAGAAGGGTCGTGGGCATCCCAACACCTCTATCTGCGCGGGACACTCGACCAACTGGCGAGTATTTACCGAACGGATACGCTTGCGCAGATAGGGGACATGGTGCAGATTGTGCAGAAAGCAGAATTTGACGCGGAAACATGGACGATGTTTCGCGATCATCGGTGGGAAGCGCGTGAGTACGATACGCTTTCGTATCCGTTCGATGCGACGTATTGGGAGGATGAGAAGTATGCGATAGGTGAGGAGGGGAGAGAGGGAAAGGTTGTGTATGTGTATGGGGGCAGAGTGATGGAGGCGGCGATTGAATGTGCGGAGGATATGCGCAGGGGTCCGCCGTTTGTGGTGCAGTCTTCGATTGCGCCTGCGGTGAATGAGGAGCATGCTTTTGTTTTTTCGAGGGGCTGGTTGCAGGGGACTACGACTTGTTTGTGAAAGGGTAAGGGCTTGGGTATAGGTTTGGCTTGCATCATTAATAATAACTCACAAGTCAATCGTGGAATCGAAAAGCGAAACAGCGTTGAGGGTTTTAAGCGAAGATATGGAATCTTGCAAGAGGGGTGAATAAATACCTCCTTCATACCACAGCAGCATTAATGATTACTCTTGGAATGATCAGATAGATACCTAGGTAGTTTGACGAAATCATAGATTTGGGTACTATTCGTCTGAGATATTCGTCTGAATTTATGATGCTTTGTTGCTTTGTTACTTTGTGAAGAGATAAATGACTCTACCATCATCATCATCTATCTCATCCATCTACCTACCTAGGTAATCAATGCGAGATTTCGAATATGAGGCAAGAGAGCCACAAATTGAATCATGCATCCATCCCAAACTCTAATGATTACTTACCCACGCATCCACGTATCCACGCATCCAAAGTTCTGAAAAACTTAATCAACGACAATAGAAAACGACAACAATAAGAAACTGCATGATGGATACATCCCAAAAGACAGCAAGAACTAAAATGCAAAAACCAAAAAAGCTTCATCTCCTTCCCTATAACACACACATCACAACTCACTCACTCACTCACATGTACCAGCCCCAAAGCCTTTTTATTTTGTTTCCCCAGAATCCCTGATGAGTACTCAAAACCAAAAACTGACTGAACAAAATTGGTATTTATCACTGCAAAACTAAATTTCCCGTCATGGCGACATAAGCCATCCATCTTTCAAGTAACCTATTTACCTCATCACTTCATCTCACACTACCAATCACCCCAATTCTTCTCTACTCCATCCTCCCCAAACCCTTCTATATACAACGCATTCATCCATAGCTCTTCTCCACTTACTTCACCCAACACCAACTTGATTCCAAAATTCCCTTCCTTCTTCTCCTGTCCTCCCCGTCTTTTATCAACATTTTTTTTAATCTTCGGGCGCAAAAACACACGGAATTCAAACTACCTGTATGCATTTACTCAAAGGACCTGGGCTATTGCATTTAATCAAGTGGGATGCCTTCATATTCCGCGAATCCTAATGCGAGATTCATGTTTTCTATCACAATGTTAGCTTCCAGTTCTTTCATACCAATGCAAAACATGATCAAGAAACTTTTGAGAAAAAGATAAAACTTACGCAAACATTGAGTTGCAGCTCCCTTCAACAAATTATCAATGGTTGCACAAACAACCACTCTCTTGCCACTGCTGTGTACTCCAAAGCCACCAATCTCTACACCATGCTTTCCACTGATATTCTTAACACTTGGTGCTTCTCCAGTAATTTTAACCAATTTCTCTCCAGCATATCGCTCTTGGTAAAGATTTCTAATATCTCTACTAGTCATCTTCTCCTTCAAAGGAATCGAGATAGAGTGATGGATACCCTGGAACCAGACTGCAACGTGAGGGATGAATGCAACTTCAACACCTAATTGGTTGCTGATTTCGCGTTCGTGAATGTGATCAGTGAGAGAGTAAGGAATGATGTTACCAGTAAGGTTCTCCACATCGTTCTTTGGGGATGGTTTGGTACCTGCTCCAGAGTAACCTGATACACCGAAGATGGTTGGCTGACCACCGAGGAATGGGACCAATGGAGCAATTCCAAGTTGAGCTGCGGTAGCATAACAACCTGGGTTGGAGATTCGAGTTGCCTTGGCAATATCGGATCTGTTGACTAATTCTGGAAGACCATATGTCCATTTGCTGTCAAATCGATAGTCGGCAGAAAGATCAACAATGACACTGTTTTGAGGACCCTTGCCCTCGTTGACTGCATCAACGAAAGGCTTGCAGACACCGTTTGGTAGTGCCATAACCCAGCAGTCAATTTCACCATTCTCTTCCATTCTGCGAACATCTTCGGGGGAAAGGTTTTCATAGGTAATATCTCTCTTCTCATAACCCTTCAACTTTTGTCCAGCGAGTTCTCTTGATGAGACATGTCTGAGATCCATGTTAGGGTGAGCATTGAGGAGACTAATCAAAGCTTGTCCAGTGTATCCTCTGGCACCAATCAAAGCAACCTTAGCGGGTTGAGTGTTGGAGGAGTTTTGCTTGCCAAAAGGAGGGTTAGGATTGGTAGTTGTAGCATATCCTCGTCCTGATGCAGGGAAGCGGGAAGTTCGGGAAGATTTGACGGCAGGTCTACGAGCAGAAGTAGAAAAAGCTCGGGCTTGTTCCCTGATACCACCCTGACCAGACATGGCAGCACTCATTCCAGTAGCTGCTCTAGCAGCACGGTGAAGTCTTGCCTCAAGGTTAGCATCTCCGAGCATAGATCTACCGTGAGTGGCAAACTCAGTCATGAGATCCTTGACTTCGTTACCATCCGTAATTCCATACCAGAACATAACCTCTCCATTCTTAGACAAGCTACCATCAGCTTTATCAAAGAACCAAGTCAAGTTTTCATCATCCTCCTTGACAGTCCAAACCAACTTGCTGTGATCCTTCTTGATAGCAGCAAAAACGTTATCAGCAACGTTGGTCAGCCATCCAGCCTTGGTAATAGTAAAGGTAGCCAAATTAGAAAGAGAACTTGGAGACTTTGGAGGAAGAACAATTGCAAGAGCATCCATTGGCTCGTCGAAATAGGCCTTAAATTCCTTGTTCTTGAGTCCGTCGACATATCTGTCAACAGTAGCTCGTGCATCCAAACCTTCACGATCCCGTACAAGAACATCCTTCAATTTCTGGATATCCTCAAATTCGGAAAGAGCGCTGACAGTAGCTAATTTGTTGCCTCTTCGGATCAAAGTTCCCGCTCCGGTATCGGTGAACAACTCTTTTTGAAGATCAGCTGGGTGGATGATAGCAACACTGGAAGATCTTGGGAGGAGATCAAGCAATTGCTTAGTCTCCTTGATCTTCAATCTGGTACCATATCTGCACCACCATTGAGACATCAAAGAATCATATTCCTCATCGAGGTTGATAGCAGAAATCTTCTCGTTGGTATCCGCATTGAAAAGTCCTCCCTTCTCAGACAAGTAAACAATCTTCAATGGTTGTAATTCCCTGGCAAGTTCTCCGGCCGCAACATCAGCATTGACGTTCAAGACTTGACCCTCGGGAGTCTCAGCCATAGAAGTCAAAATTGGCAGACATCCCGCATTGATAGCAGCTTCAATTGGACCCTTGTTGACCTTGTTGATTTTGCCAACCAAATTGTATTTCTCCTTGTCCAAATAATCCGCACCGAAAACACCAGAAGTGATTGGTCTCGCTCTGACTCCCATCTCCTCCAACTTCTCAACCAACTTCAAGTTCTCCTCCAAGAACAGCTTTCGCGCAACTGCCAATGTCTTTCCATCCGTAACGCGAATGCCCTCTTCGAATTGTGGTTCCACGCCCGCATCTTCCAATAACTTGTTCAATTGTGGTCCTGCACCGTGTACAACAACCGGGAATAGACCCACATGGTTGAGGAAAGCGAGGGCGGAGGTGAGAGATTCGAGATGTTCAGTAATAATCGCACCACCAACCTTGATCACTGCGAATTGTTGAGAAGACACGGAGCTGAAATGTGAGAGATATTGCTGAACCTCGCGCTTGGAGCCAATGTTGCTGAGGAGTTGAACAACGGTCGAACGAGTTGAAAAACTATCTGTGGCAGGCGCAGAGTATTGACGTCTGGATGAGAGAGCTACGGCGGTGGTAGCTTGTGGGAGAGATCTCACAGTGGAAGAGGAAGGGAATTTGCTGGTAGCAGTGCGTGCTCTTCTGGCGACAAGCGCTGCTCGAGATCGAAGTGCCAACATGATTGGTGGGGGTTAGAATCGATATGGAGTGGAGAGATTACTCAAAGTGAAATTCGTTGATGACAACAAACTCTGCCTTCTTATCACTTCTTCTGTGCAGAGCTGATGAAAGAGAAATTCGATGCAATTCAATGCCAAACAAACGTTTGATCCGAGAGTTATCTCATGCAAGGCGGGGAGGATTCGAAGATGTTGGTTGGGAGAGTGCTATGAACTGAAAATAACGCAGACTAGAGGGATATAAAGTGTAAGTGAGTCAATTTCTTCAATTGTTTTGTGAAAAAACCTCTCGCAGTATTCTTCCAAAGAAAGAATGAAAGAAAACACTCAAGACGAACGTGAAGACGGATAAAAAATATATATCATACCTTTCCTCAACTTTCTTCACAATTTCAATGTCAATGAAAATGTCAGTAGAAGTAGATAATACTCATCAGCTATCAAAAACGACAGTCATAGTTCCTAAATGCTCTGGTAATAAATTCAATCTGGATTTAACCCCTCAGGGATTGATTGACCTTGTGCCTTGTGAAAATATAATGTGGAGAAGCGCCGATGTTCTACGATTGGTTGAACTGGCTGAAATGGGTTGGATTTTCAGATGGAGGAATGTGATTGGGTAGATATAGATTCTTGGCATGAAGAAGGACCCCACATAGAGAAGTTTTTATTCCATTTTATCGTGTCAAACTTTTCTCCTCAAGCTTCAGACTTCACTTGATACACAGTAGTGAAAGTCAATATGAAAGTCAATGTGAAAGTAAATATGAATGTGAATATCAACATCAGCATCAACATCAACATTGACAATAATACCAAAGAATAGAGATCCTCAAAAAGCAGGCACTCAACAACATCTTAATACATATATACATACACACATATACACACACATCATAATCTCATCAATCATAAATCCTTACAATCATAAATCCTTACAATCATCAAGCAATCCAATCCAATCCAATCCAATCCAATCCATCGATGACGGAAGCAAATATCCATCCCATCCCATCCCATCCCTTCCCTCCTCTTCCTACCACCCAAAGTCCACTCACTATCTGTCCAGTCCGTAGTCTGCCCACTCACCCACCCACTCATCAATCAATCACATCACATCACATCACATCAACCGATCAATAGCCCCCTCCACCCTCCACCCTCCACCCAACTTCCTAATCTTATCTGATCCGCTCTGATCTCCGATCTCTGAACTCGATCCAATAACACCCAAAGCCAATCCACCCTCCATCCTCCATCCTCCTCCCTCCATCCTCCATCCTCACCCTACCCTAGCCAGGTACTCTCTCCTCTCTCGTTACTCACCCCGTCCACACCCCAACTCTCACGTAACCATTTCGTAACTGATACTCGAGTATCACATCCACGTCCCATCCACGAGGACTAGCCTTGTTATCTCAAGTTGCTAGCGGTGGGTTGCATGCATGTCTAGCAGCAAAATATCATTCATCATCTATCATTCATCATTGATATCTCACTACAGACCTTCCACATCCCAACCAACATTACGATACACTACATCTCACTCACTCACTCACTCACTCACAATCCACAGGTATAGATATAAAAAGTCATAATCTCTCCATTCAATTACCATCCACCAAATACTACAAGATACAAATCCCCCTTTCGAGCTGAATATTCCACTCATCCATGTTCGTAGTCTGATTGAAGATCGTGGACCAGAAGCCAAACCAAGTTAGATCATAAGAAATGGATTAGAGGTTCATCAAGTCAAACGATATCAAAGTGACGCCTTCATGAAAAAAAGGAAGAACCGATCATGTAAAAAATCTCAAAAATCTCAACTCCTGAATCGTTAAAAGCCCCTTCGTTGCCCTCCTAACTTTGCAGGTCCCCCATGCAAAAGCCCAGGAGAGTCTGGTGTCAAGCGTTTCGTTACATGAAAGTCCGTACAAACGTTCATGTATCTTTTCTTTCATAATCTCTGTACCCAAGTATCCCGTCATTCAAGTCCATTTTCCCATTCTTCGTTCGCACTCAATTTAATGCTTGGTAGCAACAACTGGAATTCCATTAGTTGTGGACCCATAAATTGGGTTAGAGGAACTCACCAGCAGGAACTACGATGATAATGATTAAGATGATAATGCCTGCAATCAAGCACATCCTCATCTTCATATCCTATTGTCCCAAATGTTAGCCCAGCCCCCTTAATTTTTACTGGAGATCGTCATTTACCTTCCACCACATTTGTTTGCGGACTCTGTTAGCTCCACGACGGAAACCTTGCGCTGAAACTGCGAGACTATCGGTTTTGTCTTGAAGAGAATCTAAATGGGCACCACGTTCCGAGACCTTGTTAATGTTCTCGCGCATTACACCGACGGTATCATCGATAGTCTAAAAGGAAATAGAGGTCAGCCAAAGCTCGGCAACATAAATCAAAATACCCTCGAGGTGTCAAAGTTGTCTGGTAAATTTGGAGCCCTTTGTGATTGAGAAAGTTTTGCCAATTACACATCGTTCTTAGTATCTGAGGGATCGTTGCCAATAGGTATAGTCGCAACCACCATATCTCCGGTCTTTTAAGTTGTTGTCGGCAACATATGGTTTACATCGGAAGTCGTGTTCAGGCGGCTAAAACACATGCGCAGCAAAACCAACATCATGTAATTTATCGATGCCAACACAATCTGCACCTCTTCTCAATCTCGCATTTTGAGAATACGTCTCCAAATCGTAACTATCGGGCGCAATATCTTTGTTCTGTGGGTTGTTGATGCTTATCGCATGGTCGGTCGGTCGCAAAATCGTCATATGCATGATGATGACAGGGTGACAAAACTCTCCATCAACTCCCGAGACTCAAAATTCATCGACAGACAACTTCTCTACCCGTCGGAAGATTGTATATCACTTACAGCTTGTAATGCCGCCGTCCTCTGGTTACCTCCTGCTTGTTGGGAACCTGCACCTGCGCCAGCAGCTCCTCCGCTGGGGATATAAGGATCATATTGAGGTTCTCGGTGGTCCGCCATTGTGTTGTGGTTGTGGGTATAGGTATTAATTTGATCGTTGAGAGGTCGTGAATTTTACTTTCGCTGTTGTTGGAATGATAGATGGCTCAGCAAGAGTTTGTGTCGTAAATAAATCGTGTTGGGTGGGTATTTGTTGTTATTGTTTGGTTAGAGATGGAGGAAGATGTGAGTGATGGAATAATGGGTTGAATTAAGTTCGGGTTCTGGAGCACGTTTAGAAGCGAAACAACAGAAGGCCCAAACGTGATTGATCTTTGCCAAGGGGCTCTTCAAGGTTAACTTGGAATGGCTAATAGTTGTTTTCTTTGAGCAGCAGTGAATCAAAACTCAATAATCAATTAAATTCAATTGAGTACCTAGGAAGAGAGAAAATGTCAATGAAACAATAAACAAGAAACAGTACAAAAATAAGAGGGAAAGGCGTACAATTTATTTGAGTTCGAGGTATCTACCTACTATTGAAATACGAACGGCTTCATCGGAATCCGTTCTAATTCCAGTTGCTAGCCAACCCATCTGTCTACGCAATTCATGATGAGCGCCAGCCATCCTCGCCATCCTCGCCATCCTCGCCATCCTCGCCATCCTCGCCATCCTCGCCATCCTCGCCATCCAACCCATCCTGCGCCTACCTACGTCGTAATCTACACGTGATGCTCCATCCAAACCCTGTCGTTGTAAATTCCGGTGGCTCTCAAGAGTCAAAAAAAGATGGCTGTGTCACAGTGGCGAAACATTGAAGATTTCACAAAGTCCTCAAAGAAACGATTGCGGAACGTACTTAAATCTGATAATACGTTGGTGCTGCTATCAATGCTGTCAATCTTGTCAATGCGACTCGTCCTGTCGGCGTTCTATTACATTTCGACTCGACATGTTGATTTGCACATGTTTGTAAATTTATTGTGGACAAGTTTGACAGACACTTTCCCCCGGATTTTGATGCATTTGTAACATACCTAGACTTGAATTTGTAATCACTCTACTCGTATTTGTTTGGGAGGTAGGTAAATCAAGTGTATGTACTTCATATAGTAAATGGGAAGCATAAATAAAAGCTAAATTTCATGGGCATCGATCAAACTATTATATCGATAGTCTAGACGCCCGCCTACATTCATCTACTCGTAAAAGGTATCAACAATAAAATATCAAAGAAGTTGGTAAAACTTCGAATCACCAAACCACCCAATTCATAAACACCTCCTTGAACACCATATCTCCAATCTCGTTGTCTCTCCAAGAAAGAAAGAAAAACTAGAAACGCAGTAGTAAAATCTAAAACTTTTATCCCAACTCCCCTGTGCTCCTGCTCTAGAGATCCAAAAATATCAATTATCCCACAATCCATTCTTCTCCCTGTTATAAGTCGTGTAAGATGTAAAAGAGAAAGCTAAACATGGTATAAGGAGACAAAGAAATATCATCTACCGAAAAATAAAAATAAAATGAACACGAGAATGTCAGAACAAAGAGAATAAATGTCATCATTTATCGTGAAAATTCGAGGAAAAGAAGAAAAAGAAGAAGTTGTAGTAGAAGAAGAGGAAGAAGAAGAAGGAACACATGAATATAAATTTGATGAATCAAAATAAAAAGAGGTATCGAATAGAATGAAGAGCAGTGAAACATCACCATAGTGATAGTGAGTTATACCGCCGCGTATTAGCTGATTGAGTGGTGGTTTTCGATATCATGAAACAAAGATACAAAGAACCTATTGATCGTTAGAGAAATGAAAATTTGGACATGAAATTAGTGAAATGAACATACCGTCGGAACTAGGAAAGGATTTCGTATCAATCAGATAGCCTTGAGAAGAAACGTCACAAGAATGTGATGCAAAAAAGCATCGAGATGTCGAAGAAAATAACCCCCTCTCCCCTCGGAAAGAAAAGCAGCTCATACGAAAAAGCCTTGCAACTCAGCGTTCGATCTCAACATACTGTTAAAAACCTGTAGACTGGGCTTCGAATGAGCTTAAGACGAATTCATAACAAACCCTCGCTCTGAACCACGTTCCCACAGAGGTGGTGAAACAAGAAGAGACCTTCGTCTTGGTCGTGGAGATTGAAGTATGGGTGTTTGAATCTCCTCGTATACTGTTGGCGACATCAAGTTTATATCATTCAATGGCAAAAATGTCGATTTCGTCTTAATTGGCCCTATTTCCTCGGAATCTAACAGCATTTGTCCAATACTGGCAATTTTCAAAGCATCCCATGTACCTTCACGTCTAGGGCCTGCTTCCCTTAAGATCGTGACCGCATCCCTCCTTATTTTTTGATCGGGACACGCGTATATCACAACGAAAAGAGAAGGAATAATCCCCGCATCGAAGACGAATGTCTTCAAGAATCGAGGATCGGAAACAAGTTTTTGACTGAGAGAGATGATTTGACGGAAGATGGGAAGGAAGTGATCGGAAATCCTGTAATCAAGGAAAACTCCTTGACCCATGAGTCCTATCCCGAGAGCCTTGATCTGAAGAGTGGTGGCAGCGATATAATCTACATTACCCGAAGGAGATTGTGCATAAGAAATGATTGGCTGAAATGCTCTTTGCCAATCTTGAAAGCTAGAACTGAACTTAGGAAACTCGAATCCTGTGAGGATAGGAGATGATGCTTCTGGGTGAAGCTTTTGAATTCTTGAGAAGCTGATTGCCAAACCTTGAGGAGAAAGATCCGGTGATGCCAAGCGCCTTTGTAGATCTGCCCTTGGTATCTTCGGGAGAGAGTGGTATAGCACATGTTCTAAATGAACTTCGGCATCTGCAAGATTATCAAGTTGTCGAGGAATGTCCGGTTTGGGTATATCGTTTGAAATGAGATCAAGGACCTTATCGCTCAATGAATCTGGATCATCTGGTCGTGTCACGATCGCCAGAGCAAGGTGGAGATACGCGGTGACGATCTCATTTTCTACCACATCCGGTGCAGGAGAGCTCAATAACGGATTGTGGTGGGGGTGACTTGAAATTGCTTCATGATGGTGCATCATCTTCAGTGCACTATAAATGTGTTTGTCGGCCAGCTGAGTGTTGCCATCTATCAGACGCTGGGATCAGTAATTGTCGCAGAAAGGCTCAACGAGAGAATGGAGCTTACGAAAATTCTCAAAGCAAAATATAATGAGAGACACAAGTAAAGGTATGCGAAGAGAATTTTGACTCGTTCGGATAAGGTTACGAAGATACCGAATGGATCTTCCATATTGCTTCAGAGCGTATCGACGGTGCATCTCTACTTGATCGGCTATATCATACGCAATTAGCACTACATTACCAAGTCATCTTTGGGACTTACAAATCCTCTTGAAACCAGCTTCGCCTTCTTTTGGGTCTATGCATTTCGAGACCTTAATTGCTTTACTCAAAGCAGCGATTGCGGTGGCAGCATGTCGGACAGACGTATCAGTATGACAAGATTGAAGGATGATGACGTTGAATAGTTTCTTTTTAAACCCTCCGGCGAGCTCGAAGACGGTCTCTTTACAGAAGAAATCAAAATATTGAGCCTCTTGTTCATTACCGAAGTTCAACACGGAGATACTGGGTGGTATTGAAAACGGTGGAGATTCCACGACTTCTTGAGAGATGCCAGTAGATATAGTCGGACCCATCAGCCAAGCCGGTTTATCCTGAAACTCGTGTTAGAATTGCCAGATTAAAGGATAGATCGAAGACATACCTTAGGACTGTACTCGTAGCCATCACACTTCCTCCCGAAGTTTATGCATCGCACGCACGATGGTTTGGTCTCATCACATTTGACCCTTCGCAGCCTACAATTGAACGAACTATTAGTAAATGATCGGATGGTTACCTTTCAACATAAGAAATTCTCAGTATGATGAAAGAAACCACAAACTTCACACTATCAACATCCAATCGATCATGTGGATCAATCGGACATTTCGGTCACCACTTTTACTCACTTGCAAGTGGTACATCCTGTCTTTGACTTCTGCCTGCACGCACGCGTCTTCCTAAAAGACAGTGGAGATGGCCCTGCTAACGTGATATCTGAAGAGAAAGTCATTGCCATCTTGAGAATATGGCAATGATGAGAAGTGAAATGCGAGAATATGAAATAGCCAATTAGAAAAGACGAATTGTGTGAAACAATATGCTAGCCTCAGAAACAGGGCTAGGATAGGAGAGAAGGGGAGTAACAGTGAGAGAGGAAGCCTGGGGAGATCCGAGACCTCTAAACGCGCGCAAGATTCCAAAGGAGAGTAAGAGATTGAAGTCAGCGTTAGGAGATCCGGCTCCTTGATGAGGAAATCAACTACGTGTATAAAAGTCTGCGGCGGTAAAGATAACAGCGGTAAAGATAAAAATGATTCTTCCATTACTATATAGGGCTGGTGATGGAGATAAAGTACTCCACGCGGATGTGTATGAAAAGCAGGAATCATAGTGCTCATTGTTGATGATACAAACAAGGTGATGTTGTTGGAGTGTGGATCCCAAGTGTTATATTTTTTGATACTATATTTAAAAATAGAAGTGACAGAAATGTCAAGACAAGGTTACGATTGGTTGAATTAATTTTCAATAATTAGTGACCAATATATCTTCCAATGAAAGGAGGGGATTCTATTTCGAAAGTGTCGTAATCCTTGACTTATCCCTAACTAATCCTTGCTCCGATCTTATCTTCTCATCAAATCCCAAGGTTTCCTTAAACGCGCGACGGTGAGGATAGACGATTCCGTGTGCGTGCCTTGCATGAGATATTTGCAGAATCCTTCGAACGTCCGTAAGGTTATTATGTGATCTGTGCCAACTCACCCAATACCACTCGATGGGGATGGGGAGATTAAATCCCATTTCTATTTGAAGATACTCATACTTCGTCCTCACTCGTGAGAGACGAGGCTGAAGAATCCCTTATTTGGGATTTGGCGCGCCGAGAGGTTGAGCATCATCGTGTGTAGAGGCATCAATCATCCGTATTAAGGTCCCGGTCCAGGGAATTGGAAATTCTTGAAGGATGCAAAGGACCCGAATACGTGCGGGAAATGGCGATACCAGGAAACGGCAGATCTTGTGGGATTTCTTCATACCATTCTTCACTTCGCCCACTAAGAATAGAGACTGATTGTATATTACTCCGTATGTCTTTGCGTGCCTGGGCAATCCGTAGGGCTTTCAATCTGAGAGTCCTGGAATAGCTGAGGATGTAATAAGGTCATCTATATTAATACTCGATCTCATTTCCATTCTTTTAAATGTCAGCTCCTGCTCATTGATCATCGTTGATGTGCCACTCCTTCTATATAAGGTTGTCTTCCTTTCTTTATTAATTTTGGTGTGTTGGCTGCAGCTGTTGGCCGTGGCTACATCTGACACAAATCCAGCATGAGTTCTATATGATCGTATGCCAATCGGGGTAGCAAAATGGGGCTCCACAGTGAAAAATGATGATCAAGTATTGAAAGAGTCGTGCGCACATGAGAGGTCAATGAATGAGGCATGAGGCATGAGGTATGAGGTATGAGTTATGAAGTATGAAGTATGAAGGAAGTTGGCTAAGCATGGGATTAATTCAGAGCCACAGAGCCACAGAGCCACAGAGCCACAAATCCACCTCGCTGCCGCCCGAGGATTGAATTGATCAATGATCCCTCATCACATGATCAATCACGATATCAAACAAATCAACCAATGAACCAATGAACCAATGAACGCACGACAGTTGAGCACAGAGGCTGCCATCTCATTTATGCTCCACCAAGTTTCCATCCAGAAATTACGAAATCCAAAGCGAACTTTATTTCGACCTTCGAGGTACGTACCTAGGTAGGTATCCAGGGTAAGCTTTGAAGCACAAGGAAGGACTCTTCTCTCCTCGCTGAGACAATCCGACAGCCACATCACGTTGACTTGGCGATAAATCTCTTGCAAAAAGAATTAAAGCTGGAAGTTCTTGGAATCATCATCATTCTGTCCATGCCAAGTCGACCATTATTGATTGGCCTAGGCATTATGCAAAGTCCACCTGCACCTGCACCTGCACCGGTTGTCTGACCAAAGTCGGTTTTCCGTGGTCATTGAAATGACTGAAATGACTGAGATGTGTTGAATTGACCGAATGATTGTGTGGTTGGTAGGCTAAATTCTGAGCAGGACGGGTAGGTATTGGAGAGAAGATAGAAATCAATCATGCATCATCTGAATAATTGCGACAAGGCTGATGAGTGAGCGATAGACTCATGAAGTAGATTTCTAGAGAGAGAGGTACTTTCTTTCTTTCTTTTTTATAGACACGGTACCTACTAGATAGTCCCTGGATAGATATAGATATAGATATAGATATAGATATAGATATAGATATAGATATGGATATGCATGCATGCATCCACCCATCCATCCATCCATCCATCCATCCATTTTCTTTTTCTTTTTCTTTTCTTGCCTTGCCGTACCTTAACCTTACCAAGAACTCAAATACGAGGCTTGGTTGGCATTTCTTTCAAACCTTCCGGACTGATCGGAACATCTTTTTCTTTCATGGAAACACAAGTCCAAGAGCCGAGACTTATTCTTCTCCGCAACCTTCTTCTTATTCCATCTTCCCAAGTCTACTTGCCTGCTACTCATTCACGAATCGGATTCAATACTGTACCGTTGTTAAGTTAGTATGGATGCCACTTGATTCAACTCTACTGCACGGTACTTGACTTAACTCAACACCGACGAAAGTTCGTTTCTCGTTTCTCGTTTCTCGTTTCTCGTTTCTCGTTTCTAGTTCCTCGTTCCTCGTTCCTCGTTCCTCTACCGGTATTGCTTTTGACATTCTTGGTGTTGAATTCCAAGACTACTCCGCCTCATTATCCTTGCTTCTCTTTATAAATCTGCATTCCCCGCAAGATCATCATCTAGGATTCTACCTCCACATCCACGCCTGCCATCAATACGAGAGAATTCCAAAGATTCGTCACTACCTACCTTGTACAACACAACACGACCAACCGTTCCTGAACTTTCAACAAACCTCTTCACTCTTCACTCTACAACCGCCAACTTCATCAAAACAACACAACATTTATTTCCATCATAATCATCCTATTATGGTGTTGGTGCCGGTTTTGCTACAACCCAATCGCTCTTTGGCTAAAAATAGTCGTTCAATTGTTCATTGTTGATCTTGGTTCTTGGGAAAATAGGGCAGAGAAAGGTCGAGGAGAATAATTCAATCGTTTATCCCATCCCGTTTGGAACCAATCTCTGGATATAATTAAATTCAAAGGTTTTCTTACCGTCGTTTTCGAGGTGGTTTCTGAATATTTCGTCATATTCACCTCTGGTGTGCTTTGGTGTATAGACGTCATTGACCCCGGCGCTTTTTCAACCTGAACACCTAGTTAATATTTCTTACACGAAACTACACAAGATTGCACAAACACAAATATCATAATCTTAACCATGAAGGTCTCGAAGTCGTTATCGACTTTCGCTACAGCTTTAATAGCTGGAAGTCGTGTCATTAATGCGATAGAAGTTGATCTTGATTCTCCGGGTAAATATCTCACCCTCTATGTTATATATATATACTAACTGAAAATTCAGATTCTATCAAATCTGCGGCGAGTACGATTGCGTACGATATGATGTCCTATTACACAGGAAACAAAACGGGTGGCATACCCGGGAATCTACCGGCTCCATATTATTGGTGGGAGGCCGGAGCAATGTTTGGCTCGTTGATTGACTATTGGTATTACACAGGCGATTCGTCATATAACGATGTTACGACGGAAGCTATGCTGTGGCAGACGGGACCAGATAATGATTATATGACCCCGAATCAAACCAAAACGGAGGGAAATGACGATCAGGGATTCTGGGGGTTGGCGGCTATGTCTGCAGCCGAAGTGAATTTCCCAAACCCTCCCTCAAATAGGCCTCAATGGCTCGCTCTCGCGCAGGCAGTTTTCAATACTCAAGCTCCTCGATGGGACGATAGTACTTGTGCTGGAGGTCTACGATGGCAAATTTTTACCTTCAATAACGGTTACAATTACAAAAACTCGATCTCTAATGGTTGCTTTTTTAATTTGGGTGCGCGCCTTGCGAAATACACCGGCAACGATACATATGCACAGTGGGCAGATAGAACTTGGGATTGGATGGAGCATGTGGGGCTTATGGATCAAAATTACTACGTTTACGATGGTTCTGACGATACTCTAAATTGTACCAAGCTCAACCATATACAGTGGACTTATAATGCTGGAGCTTTCCTTCTCGGTGCGGCAAATATGTACAATTATACTAACGGAAGCGATATCTGGCGTGGACGTGTCGAAGGTTTGCTAAATGCTACCCATGTTTTCTTCGAAGATAATGTCATGATGGAGGTAGCTTGTGAGAACAACGGGAAATGCAATGTTGATCAACAATCATTCAAAGCATACCTTGCTCGCTGGCTAGCGGCTACAACGAAAATGGCACCTTTTACCTACGATTCTGTTATGGAATTACTACGCCCCTCAGCTAAAGGTGCTGCTGCATCATGCGTTGGAGGCGATAATGGACGCACTTGCGGGCTTAATTGGAGAACGGGACAATTCGATGGATTTTATGGAGTGGGCGAACAGATGTCAGCTTTAGAGGTCATTCAAAGTAATCTCATTATGCAGGTTGCAGGACCAGTCACTAATACTACGGGTGGAACAAGTAAAGGTGACCCCACTGCTGGATCTGGAAAGAGCCCGAGTACCTATCAGGCCTTGAAACCAGTTACGACGGCTGATAGGGTTGGAGCAGGAATTCTTACGACTGTGGTATTGATAATTCTTCTCGGAAGTATCTGGTGGATGATTGTAGATTAATGAAAGGAGAACTTATGAGGGTGTTCTTGTATATATATATTGGTACTTGGAACTGACACGAAATCTCCTACAATTATGGGTATTCGATGGGCCAAATTTGGGGCCTCTTTGTAATTTTGGGTGGTGGATGGGATACGGAATCGAAATCTTGGAGTTTTTGGGCGTTCAGTAGGGATTGGAGTGGAACAGGTCTGATTGGGGTATCGATCTGATGACGGTCTACATGATAAATGAGGGTATTGGGGAAAGGAAATACCTGGCCGCGCATAATCATAACGTGCATGGACTAGGATTAGGAATCGGAAGTAGATGTCAATACTAAATGATGCACTTGGAAGGTAGAAGGATTAAATCATCAAATTTGGTTTGGGCATAGTTCGGTGGGATGTGGAGTGAGGAGTAAGAAGGGATTTTTGTAATCTTTTGGGTTCTAGTAACTTATAAGAAGAGAAATTGAAAGGGGAATAAATGTAAGATGGTGATTTTTTTTCTGTTTGATGTGAAAGATGTAGTGACTGATTTTGAGATGGTGGGATGGTATAAGATGAGATGAGATGTTTTGGTTGTGAAACGATGGGAGTTGGAAGTGAGTTGATGTGATGTGATATGTATTTATATGTTCATTTACACTGTAAGTATCTATTTATCTAGATATCTAGGTCTATATGAGACTCCTATTTGATTATTAGGATTTAATGTTGTTATGTTTTGTTATACTTTGGTGTATGGTTCTTGGGTTTTAAATGGGTAGTAGATGGGAGATGGGATAGAGAGGATATAATATTATAAAGATTATAGGAATATATAGTAGAATTAGAGGAGA
Source organism: Botrytis galanthina (assembly GCA_004916875.1). Taxonomy (NCBI): domain Eukaryota; kingdom Fungi; phylum Ascomycota; class Leotiomycetes; order Helotiales; family Sclerotiniaceae; genus Botrytis; species Botrytis galanthina. The sequence continues at coordinate 29,711 of PQXL01000150.1, forward strand.
TGAGAGGAGATGAGAGGAGATGAGAGGAGATGAGAGGAGATGAGAGGAGATGAGAGGAGATGAGAGGAGATGAGAGGAGATAAAATTAATTATATAACTTAGTTGATCTATAACATCTATATTATTTCTATAGTATAAATATCAATCAAGATGAAATAAAAAGAGTCAGAATGTTATATGAGGAGAGATATATCCAAGGAAAAATATACAAGAGAAGGAGAGATAGATAGATGGAGAGATAAATAGAAAACAGCAAGTCCTGATTACAAATTCAATATCCTATGAGTAGACGCAAGAAGATAGAAGAGATAGAGGAATAGGATAAAGAATGAATAGATAAGCTTCTGTGATAGCGATAGAAAGAATAGGAGCGGAAATCAATCATGTAATGTAATAATAAATCTTCATTAATCAGATCTGGGATCTTGTAGATGGATATGCTTTGTTAGTAAATAAATGCATTCATGTCATTATTAGTATATTTTTAAGAGATGAGATGTGTAAACGTTCGGTTCGGGTAGGTGAATAACTTCACTTCACTTCACTTTAATAGGTACCGAGTTATCATACTGAACGAACCTAAGCGAGTGCGAAAGAGACTAGGTAGCTTTTTCTTTAGTGTCTATCTAGGTATCTATATAGAGTCTACTATCTCCTACCCGTAGCTACCTAGCTCTTTGAGATAGGATGTCGTAGAGATATTAGAATCTGTAATGTGTGGGTGCTATTTCTTTTGTGTTCTTTCTTAGATTAGGAAGAAGAGATGTAAGCTTAGGGGAGATTGGGGCTTTGGGGTTTGAATGATGGGTTAAACTTTATTTGGTGTGGTGTGTGTGAGAGGGGAATTCAGGTGTTGGAGATGTTGAAGATGTTGAAGATGTTGAAGATGTTGGAGATGTTGAAGATGTTGAAGATGTTGAAGATGTTGAAGATGTTGAGAAGTAGAAATCGGGGAGTTTTTTCTTTGCAGGGGAGATGGGGATGGGGATGGGGAGGGGATTGGAGTCGCTGTTGTAGGTATAGGATATAGAAGAGCAAGGGGATATAGAATAATAACGTTTCATCCTATTTATTGGTCGAGAGAGGTTATTTATTAATCGATTGTAATTGTGAGTTTTATATTTAGTTGTAATAATGGGGATGGGGATGAGGTGATTCGTTATGGTTATAGTGACTCGGTGTATGTGTTTGAGAAAAACGTGGGAATTGAATCAAAAAGGTGTGGATGGAGTAGTTAGATAGAATTAAGAAAAGAAGTGAAAATCTGGCTTCTGTTTCTTGTGGATTTTTGGATTGTGAGGTGAGATGTTGGGATGATTCTTTTGAGCATTGATTGTTCGAGCTGTGCATGTAGTGATTTCCTCAAGGTAAGGTACTTCATTTGGGTGACTTATTTCGCTTCGGTATGTAGAGCGTCACCAAGGACAGATATCGTATGAGTAGATGTGAATGTGGGGTAAAGTGTTAAGAAACCTTTTTGGGGAAGATTCTGTGTACAAGGTATTTGGGAAAAGGGAGGGATGGATGAATTATGGCATTGGTGGTCATGTTAATGGTGGTTTTGATACTGATTTGTTTTTGATGGGGCAGGGTAGGGGAGGGTAAGATGGAGTGGTGTAATTAGAGGAGAGTAGAGAGGGTTTTGTTATGATGACATGACTTGATGAATTTTATGGCAGCGTGGTGACTGGGGGGGGGACTTAGAGTATTTGAATTGGAAGAAGTGATGAATTTCAGGTTTGGGGATAGGAAGATGGCAGGGTGGGTAAAGAGATCTAGGGTGTTGGGAGCTGGAGGGATTCTATAGTACTGGATTGAAGGGACGATGATGGAGGGACAGCGAGGGTGGATGAGGTACATGAAACTGGGGCATGAGGATGAGAAGGGTTGATAGAAGATGAGACACATGGTAAGAAAGATGTTATGAATGGAGTGTTGGCAAACGCAAGTGCGTTTAAGGATTTGAAATTCTCGAATCTTGGATGAAAGGCAACAGCGAGGTGAGATGTTTCTTGCGATGTTTGCACTTCAGCTGTTCATCATTCACATCGCTAGATATCGCAAGTGCGTAAAAGAGATTGGGGCAAAAACAAATTCTATTCCAAGTATACAACCAGTTCTAACAGCCGCTAATATATCTGTCGAGGGTATATATACATGTTTCTTGAAAAAAAAAAAAAAAAAAAAACTAGAAGAAATTGTTAGCAAGTCTGCTACCATAGGATGTATTACTTTGATTCTATAACTTACTTGCATCTGCTTTTAATCCAAGCAGATAGCTTGCTCCTTCGATCTACCACTGGCTTTATAAGCAGCCATTCTTCGCTCCCTTTCTCGTCTTGCTCGTTGTATTTTTGCGACGGTAAGTTTGGGCCGTCTATAAGAATACAATATCAGTAGATATTACACGACAATGTTCGTAACTTGTAATTAACTCATATGTTGAAAGAATGTATGAAATGATTTCAACAATTCATATCATCTGAATGTTCAAGTCGGAATGAGAGATTCAAATCCCATCATTGTGGGACTGCAGTAGGGACAGTTGGATCTCTTTTTATTCAAAAGGGGGAGAGACTTACAACATTCCGTTTTTGTCGATGGTCATGTTCAAGCTTTTGACAAGCGCATCGTTGGCCCGTGGCTGGGGCGCGAGCACGACGGGGGCGACGGGGAGGACGGGGAGGAGGGGGGCGACAGGGAGGACGGGGGCGACAGGGGCGGCGGCGGCATTTCTCTTATCCTTCTCAAATTCTTCATCAAACTCCACATGAAAGTCAGCAGGAAAGCCGTTATCGTCTACCTCCTCGTCGACCTGGCCGTTTTCAGCTTGTGGCTCAGGTGCGAGAAGGGCGGCAGCAGCGGCTTCTTGCTCGGCAAGGAGGGCGGCGGCGGTTTCCTTCTCAAATCCTTCATTGAAGATTTCATCGAAATCTTCAGGAAAGCCATTATCCTGAGAGGCCTCGTCGGCCGCCTGGCCATTGTACTCTAATTGTGCCGACATTGTTGAATTTTGAAGATATGGTATGGGAATGGTATCTGGTATTGGAAGAATGTCTGGTATGAGAATAATATCTGAGATATGGTTGATATACGACTACTAGAATCAGGAGCAATTTATATATATATAAAATCATATTTCCATCTGGACCAGCTAAAGTACCCCAGATTCTGTTTTGGTGCTGGTTGTGAGTTAGTCTTTGCTAGTTATTGTCTAGTGCTGGATCTGCGTCTTTGAGAAGACTATAGCCATGGTTGATAGCCCATATGAAGTCACTAGCTAGGAAATAGAACTTAATAAGTACTAGGAGAGCTCTGTAAAGAGTTTAAGAGTTCAGGATTTATAGAAAAGGGTCTAGATCACATTATGGCTTACGTTTTGATATCCAGAATCACAATCTGCTGGAGGCAACTACGTGTATAGTACAAGTCGATCTGTGAATATTATCTTACTATAGTTTCATAGCTTGAAATACATACGAATATCCTTCAGAAATGACTCTTCGGGACGTTACAACGTCTGTATAGTACATTTGTTCAATAGCCCATCATGAGTCATAGCCGGAATCTCGAGTTCGATCAAAGTATTAAAAGCCGTTGAATCTTTCAACTTTAATTTTACTTCTGGCACTAGCATTTAGAAAGACGTATTGGCCTGGTACTAGCACCGAAACTAGTCAGTCTGGCTTCGCGTAGTGGATCATAGTTAATCACGTGTGTATTATCAGTTAGACACAATCACATAGCTATGCAATTTTACCTTTGACGAATTAAGAAATTCGTATATACGAATGATGCAATTCAACTACTGCAATTTGGTTTCTCTTTGATCTGACAGTAGTCAGGTATACGATTTAGCACGTTATAACTGTCCTGAAGGAAATTTTGCACCTCGCTTTTCTTTAGCGAACATAATATTCCAGAGGATTCTCCAATCCAAAAAAGGGGAGAGAAAGGGTGCACATGATTGAGCCGACCCTGAGTGATAGAATAGGACGTGTGATCTGTTAGACTGGACACATTTAATCATGATTCTGATAGTCTCCTTTGAACGGGCACTTACTTCCTATTCTGGGAAGCAAATGGCATGCTAGAGTTGTTAGTGTGTATTCCACTAAAACGAAGAATTATTGTGACAAGTCCCTTATTTAGTATAGAGCTAGTGATACTTAGTTGAAGATGGATCATGTCATTAGACTCGGTATGTTTGAGTAATTCAACACATAATACATTCTTATTTTCTTAGAATCTTGATCAATTTCATGACATAGAATACCAATGTGGACAATTGCTTTCCCCAATCATGAATCAGTCGGTTGCTTAGGAGACCTGACTACATTCCGGAGCGTCTCGGAAGCTTATCAGAGAACTCTCCCAGCATACCCAAATTTCGAAACAACCCAAGGGGATGAACCAATTTTCACAACGCCCCTCCTAGGCCTCTTAAGCCGTGAGAGGAAATCCTAATTAACGTTTCGGAAGATATTGGCAAAGTTATTCAATCTTCACTTCCCCACTTCCCCGATCCATGGATCATGATTAATGATGTATTGATTAGATAAATCGGAGCTTGCTATGGAACTACAGAGGACATTCTCATTTTTTCTTATTTCCGTGCCCCCTGTGGTTGTATTGACCCCTTCACTTCTGAGCTGCCTTTTGCATGTCATGTTTTCGATAGACTTCCAGAACAGTGAGAGAAAACACTGTCAGGTTCTAGAAGAAAACTGAAACATCGGTTTGAAATTAGTTTCTGGGTGGCTTTGAAATTCTGGTGATCTTTGGTTTTGATGTATATTGTACGAAGCCGGAATTCTTAATGCAATTTTGAGATGTAGATCTTGTTATTGTGAGTAGGCAGTGTAAGAAAACGACGTATCGGTCGATACCATATCTTGCGTTCTTGATTCTGGCAATGACCATTTAATCTCCATACCGCAATGTAAAGTAATATTTTGGTTAGGAGGCTATGCCGACTGAAGATCACGCTCTGCTTAAGCTATCACGTTCGATTGCCTTCAATCATCCACAATTTCTTGGATCGAGAAAACATCCTGTCGTCAAGTAAGAACATTCGCGTTTCGAGCTTCTATTGCACCCCATAAAGCATGTTTGTATTGACAACAATCTTTGCTGCGTGTTGATGTCGCTAAGTTCGCCAATATAGCTACCATCCATCTCAGAAGAATAAAATTCATCCCTTCCAGACCATTATCCCAGACTTGAAGGCCAAGATAGAAGCTATTTTTATCATCTATTCGGAGAGTGTAATCTTTATACAGGGCTGAAGAAAGGGATAGGCTGTGCGTCAGAAATATTGAAAATCAGCTGGGTTTCGATGACGTTTACAATTGCGAACCGCCTCCAAGATCTAATGTAAGATCTTACGATATAGACTGAGAGGGGATATGATATATTATTGGAAGGGGGGTAAGAATAGAGTATTGATAACTTTTGGAAACCGTCTTGGAGTATACGACAACTTGGAATTATTGCTTTGCAGCGTCGGGATGAGAAGTTTGTGGTTGCGGACAAGTCAATTTCTATTATTGGTTGAGATGAAACATTAGCCTTACCAACCTATTAGCTTGAAGTATAAACTCCTTCCCCGGATATCCGTGCAACATCTGCCACACTACTAGATGGTCATGTGATCATCGTAAAAGCTTGGAATTTCGGAAAGGCATGCGAGTGGTTTTCGCATGTTGAGAGTCGAATATTGGAATCTTTAAGTTTGAAGTATGATGTATATCATGTATATCCGGACTGTTGGTAATACCTGACCCTGTTGAGAAAATGATCTACGCAAGGATCACGAGAGGTTTTGCATATACGGAGACGGTTCAGCAGCCGAAATATCACAACCTCAAAAATTATTTGCTTTCTGCTTACCCCCCACATCCAGAGAGACGTTGTGTGTGAATACATTATCATGCCAATGGAACACCAGAAGGATACGAACATCAAATCAGCTGATAGTGACCAGCTGTACGCCAATGATTTGCTGCAATTTTGGTATTCGAGGTTGTACAAACTCTACTCATTTTGAATCCCTACCCCGCCGACGTGGGACAACACGACGGGAAAGCATGTGTAAACATGCAGGCGAATCCCAGAAGAAAATCCCATGCGGACGATTCTTAATCGCCCAGACAACCTTTAATAGAAATGAATCTCAACAATTTTGGATCTCGCATAGTTGCGATAGCAACAAATTTGAGTATAGAGATGTCCTTAAAGCCCGAAGCCAAGATTCCGGGATGTAACGCAATTTCTGCACGACTAATCACTTTCCACCATTGAGTTTGAGGATTTTTTGTATGTTCTTTCAATCACTCAGCTACGCACCGAGTTGAAACATTCATTGGGTCGTTTGACTCCCGAAAACGCAAACGGACTCAGTTTGCTACCGCCACCAACAATTGCATGACAATATTCTCGTCATCGGGGACTTCAATATTCCAAGATATTGGAATCGGGCTGGCAGACAAATAGTTTCGAAGTTGTAATTGGAAATGTTCCACAAAAGTGGCTGTGAAACCCACGAAATGTGCCAACGAAAAGCAGTAATATAATGAAATTAGAAATGCCGTGACTTTGTCAAGACTCAGTCAGCCTTGCATGATCTACAGCGTGGCTTTAATGGCTTTCCGGCTTTTGAATCTTTTGCCCAGGCTAACATGTAGTATCTGAGAATAGCAACTTTATCCTCAACTACATTGGTTTGCTCAACGCAATCTTGTAAATATTGTTTACTATTGTTTGAGTTCAAATCAATGGAGTAGAGACATATATCTACGGTGCATCGAACACGAATTCGAAGCCATAGCCATAGCCAAGTTGACCTTTCTTAATTTTATTTGAAATTATTTCCTTTTGACCCTCCAACGAGCTCAGGTCTAACGCCGAGCTGAATTCTCAATCTCCAGATCTCCTATAATATCTATGACACTTTGAGACTACCGTTCTCTTATAAATTCTCCCTCTCCCCTTCATTATTTCCCTTCGTTGGACAGCCACAGGTTAATCGTTACACAGCATTTGTTTATCATCGTTGTTACACTCCAAAATGGCATGGATGAAGGGACTACTCACTAGAGCGGCTTCGTTGCATGCTTCGTTATCTCAATATTCTACTAATGGTCAGTGATCTATAGCTACAAAAATTGAACTCACTGACTTCTATTGTAGGGCTATCTACATATGGGTGTTTGAACGCCTCCACACTTCCTCCATTTCTGAATGATGGTGGTGTATGTTCACTTGGCGTCAAGCACAATATTGGTCTCTAGCTAACATGTACAAAGTCATATTACGGACACCCTTGGGGAAACGCCAAGCCAGGACCACATCTACCACCCAATACTGGAAGGACTCGGCACTATGATCTCACAGTATCCAGATCTATCAAAGCACCAGATGGATATCAGAAAAGTGTTATCTTAATTAATGATCAATTCCCTGGACCTCTCATCGAAGCAAATTGGGGAGACACGATTAGCGTCAGAGTCACAAACAATATTACTGATAATGGAAAAGAAGGGCTGAGTCTTCATTGGCATGGTCAACCACAGAAGCTGAGTCCTTGGGCGGATGGTGTACCATCCGTCTCCCAATGCCCCATTGCCCCTGGAAGTAGTTTCACATACGAGTTTCGAGCCGAGTCTTTTGGAACCAGCTGGTATCATTCTCATTTTAGCGCTCAGTACAACGATGGCCTTTTTGGGCCATTGGTCATTTATGGGTAAGAGAACCTTCATCAAAAATTTAAGTCGCTTACTGAAATCTCAAAGCCCCAATCACGTGGATTATGATATTGATCTTGGTCCTGTCATGCTGGTTAGTTATTTTGCCTTTCATTTTTTTTCGCGCTGATTTGTTACAGTCTGACTATCTTCATCAATCATACCGTAGCATGGTTGCAGGCGTCGCGACAAAAGTTCCGAATGGACCAATATTCCCACATGTTGACAATAACCTCATTAATGGAAAAGGGTCATTCAATTGCAGTTCTACCTTGGGTGGGACTTGTACACCGGATGCGGGGCTCTCTAAATTTAAGTTTACCAAAGGCAAGACGCATCGTCTCCGGCTCATTAATGCTGGTAGTGCAGGGACGCAAAAGTTCTCAATTGATGGACACCAACTTCAGGTTACAACAGTTGATTATGTTCCAATCGTTCCTTATACGACTAACGTGGTAACTCTTGGAATCGGACAAAGAGCTGATGTATTGGTTCATGCAACGGGAGAATCAACGGATGCTGTCTGGATGCGGTCTGATCTAGATGTTCCATGCATGCTTCTGACTTGCACAAATCCTCATGGTTTAGCAGCAATTTATTACGACAAAGCGAATACAACACTTGCGCCGACAACAACAGGCGTGTCATGGGACAGTAATGATTGTGCCAATGTCAGACCTCTCACTCCGTGCTGATGACTGGATATGCTGACACGAATCATAGGACCCGTTACATTTAACCATTCCCTACACCGAAATAAGCCCACCCGAGAGCCCGTCCATTACGCAGGACATGGAAATCAATGTTGGTGTGAATGGATCTGGCAGTGCCCTCTTCACTGTGAATAATTCGACCTTCCGAGCTGACTACAAGTAAGCTTTACATTCCAACTCAACTCTTCATACAATGACTAACTAACGTAGCTCACCACTCCTCCTCCTTGCCAGCCAAGGAACTCCCGTCTCAACCCTCCCTCACGATTGGAATATCTACAACTTCTCCAGTCATCCTTCTATCCGCATCCACGCCACCAATATCTGGGATACTCCTCACCCTATGCATCTCCACGGGCACGATTTCTTCGTCCTCGCCGAAGGAAAGGGAACTTGGGACGGCACCATTACAAACCCATCTAATCCCGTTCGACGCGACACAGCACTTATGAGACCCGGTTCGCCATCCGATCCCAGTTTCCTAGTGGTAGAATTCTTCGCGGATAATCCTGGAGTTTGGCCATTCCATTGTCATACGAGTTCGCATGTTAGTGCAGGGCTTTTGGTTAATATTTTTGAGCGACCCGATTTGGTGGCTGAAGGGAGAGACCAGAGAGGTATGATTCCACAGGTGGTGAAGGAAACTTGCGATGCTTGGAATGCGTATACTAGTGCTGGAGGAGAAGTTGATGAGATTGATTCGGGATTGCGTCGTCGATGATATTAAGGTGGTAGATGATGGGCACTTGCATTTTCTTTTTCCGATCATGGTGTACCATGAAGCTTGGTTTCTCTTCTTCTTCTTTTTCTTCGATTCTTAAATGAGATAATAGTACTGATTGCGCCTCTGGAGTACGATGGGTAAAGATAGTTTATTTGAAGATTAATTTTTTTCATTTCGTAATTAGAACACGGTATATGGATGATCACTACCTACTGTCCTTAAAGTGTCCATAGTTTCATAGGTTGTTGGATGGAAATATTATGAGTGTTTTGAATCCTAAAAATTCAGATCTAATGTGTTAAAAAAAGACTTCTGAATATTCACTCATATTAGAAACTGACTGGATTTGGAAATTTGACTTCACTTCGACATCTAATAACAACCGTTCATCGATGCAATTTTTAAATGAATCACACAAATGCTATTCTAGCCCAGCGAAAAGCAATTCGATTCTTTCATCAATCAATTCATTCTGTTGTTATCTTAATGAATACACACACTTGTTCGATATTGACACTTTTTTTGAGAGAAACAATCTCATTCTATTTTCAATCCTCATTGCAAACGTATCCCCATTGCCTCATCCAGTTGTCTACACAATCTCTATCGATCGGATCCATACTCTTCAAGGTTGCACTTCCCTCGACGGCCTTCTCCGTATCGAGCCAGACCTGTGATCTACCTTCCTTCTTTTTTTCGACTAGACCCTCATAGAACCCCAGTATTTTCACTGCTGGGTTATCGTTTATTGTCATATCATGTGTATCCGCTGCACTATCATGTAGACGCTGGACCCATTCTTCGAATGATATAATGGGAAGGTCTAGAATCGATTGTAGTCGAGGAAGAACAGCATCTGAATATTTTGTTCGCTTTGGGTTCACGAGATGGTAGACTCTGGGTGATTCAGAAGAAGATTCACTTGTCGAATCAGACTCCAGTGTATCGTGATTGGAAGATGTTACAAGTTCGTAAACGACTTTCCCAAGTATATCAACAGGGATCCAGTCAACAGCTTCCAGTGGTCCCAACGAAGAAGGCAGAGCCTTCAGATACGTTGAAGACTTTAGAATCAAAGGAAACCATTCCTGTTCGTTCCACTTTCCCTCACTGCTTTTCGGACCGGCAATCTGACCCACTCGGTAGATCGAGGCAGGAATATTGGAAACCTTACAGGCAGTAGTAATCAGCCTCTCGGCAACAAACTTTGATTGGCCGTAACCTAGGCCTTGTGGTAGCGACCAATCCTCGTACGGAATCTCGGGAACACGAAATTGAGTTAATATGGACTCCGTTTCTGAATGCGATGACGTGGAAGAGTTGGAAGATTCAGGCGTATTTGATCCGTTGACGTCCCAATTTCCAACAGTGCTAATACTGGAGATGAAGTGAATAGAAGCACCAAATCTTGAGTGAGCCGAGAAATCAATGAGCTGACGAACACGACGAATATGTGTTGCACCCATTTGGCTAAAGGATAAGTTGAAGTCAACATGCCAAGCATTGTGAATGATGTGCGTTACTTCTTCTCCAAGTAGGTTGCTCAGGATGTATGAGCCCAAAGATCCAGTAGACCCAGTCAACAAAAACACTTTGTGTCCAGTGACTGGTGTCGTTGGCCTAGCAATAATAGGTAGGTCAGAAATGAAGCGTTCGTATGATTCCTGCATTTCACCATGATTTTCAATTTCGTCTTTGACAGAATTTGAGAGGGCGCGTGCTAGTTTTTCTGGAGTTGGATATGCATATATCATTGACTCGCGTATCAAATCCCGTGGAGGCTTTTGTGATTTGAACACCGAATTCACTGCCCTCGTTAATGAGATTACGCCTAGCGAGTCCAGCCCATGCTCAAAGAAATTTTCGGAAGGAGAGAAGTTTTCGAATCCTTGGAGATTCGAAATGGTTCGAATGATGGTACCTTGCACGTCAAATCTCGCCCCCTTATCCACAGAGCTGTCCTCATTTGCATTTTCCTCGTTGAACACCCGTCCATTAGTAGTTGATTCATAAAGACTGTTAAGCTCTGTTTCATATAATTTTTCGGCCTGCTTTCGTTGCACTGTACCTTTCCCAGCTCTGGGAAATGGTTTATCAGGTTTGGTAAATGCGACGAAGTCTTTGCTCATTATCCGCGCATGCGCAGGACAACTAATATTTGCAGTCTTTATTGCTGGCCATAATTCATCTAATAGGGCATCCTTGGAGCTCTCGGGATTGGTTGGTTCAATCAGTACGGACGACTGAAATTTTTTGGTACCATAAACTATGGCAGATCTAACCTTAGGGTGAGAGTTCAAAGCATTTTCCATGCTGATTGGATTGAACTTCTCCCCTGTAGAATAGACGATAATATCATCAGAACGACCTTCATGGCGCCAGAGGTTACGCTTGCTAGGGTGCTTGGAAAATAGATCCCGAGTTTTGTATTCTGAAAGATCTGGGAATGTATAGAAAATGCCTTGGTATGCTTCAATCGAAGGATCACGAACTATCACAAGCTCATAGAGTTCGCCTGAGTGATACCGCATTTCAACACCAAACGATGCAGAAAAGTCGAAGCAGTCCCACTAATCCATGGCAGAGTCAGCAGCCATATGAAAAAGCGAGGAGAGGCTAACCAAATACTTTAAAAAAGTTTGGGCATAGAATTCTTACATGTTCTTCCGGTGGTAAAGCTGCTTGAATATGTCCTGTCTCTGTTGACCCAAAACCCGCAAACAATCATGTGTGAGAATTGATGATCTCTCCAGGGCCACTGGGCAATGGGCCGCCTCCAGTCATGATATATTTGACAAGATGAAGGCTCTTTAAATACTCAGGAGTCTTCGATATATCCACTAGCACGGCAGGGGGAAGATCCGCGACCTGCACTTTACCATGTATATGAACCTCATTTACTAACTCTGCAGTCAATGGGACAGGCGGTGGAAGCACCGCTATCTGCTTGAAGTATAGAGCAGTCATTATCCTGTAGATTCCCGCGGCATCTGTTCATGATAATTTGTAAGCAATACATTCTTTTAGTTTTCTTGAGATTGGAAAGTACTTTATAAATATGGAACGTGGATCTAGAGTCTAGTCTAAAGCTGAACAATCAGAGGGGAGAAGGCTACGTACGAAAAAGTGGGAACGTTAAGAAGCACCGTAAGTCTCGCCAATAATGGGATATTGTGGCAACACCATAAATCGAAATTGAGTTTTGAGAGGCATCCAGACTTGTAATAACACCTTGTGGTACGACGATAGGCTTGGGTGTTCCTGTAGTTCCAGATGTATGCATTGCAGCGAGCGGCTGAAATCTCGCCTCTTCATATGTTGCGGTATACTTATAGTGAGGCACATCAAATCCAGGATGAAAAAAATAATCTAAGGTGGGAACAGCTATGGTTTGAAGGTCAACCTTAGTTTGAATGTCGTTAACAATCTTCCGAGATATCGGGGAATCCTTTGCAAACAGAAACTTCTCGCATCTATAATCTTGTAGTAGTTTGGTATGCGCTTCTAAGCTATTCCGTGGGGATGGAACAAAAAGCTATCAAAAGTAAATCAGCGTGAAAGAGGTGTGAATAGGGTGGCAGACCTTGTGTCCAGTTTTGATCGCCGCTATCATCAGGAGTATATACCGTAGATCATGGGGACCGATATAGGCAATACAGTCAAAGTCTGTCCCAATGCCAGCGTTATTTTCAACCCAGTTCGACGCGACATCTATGGCTTTGTCTAATTGACTGAATGTGATGTCCTCGAATCCATCACGTGGCTCTGAAGTCAAGGGCCTAGAAATGCACACTCGATGAGGCTCATCGATCGCAGTTTGATGTATATAATGAGCAATTAATCGCTTTCCACAATCCCGAGGCAGCTCTGAAATTGCAGGGTCTATCGCCATGTCTATTGAAGGTAGCAGAAGATGGTCAAACTGTAATTTGGTGAAGCTATTTCGCAAAAGTCCAAATTCGTGTGCCTAGCAAGTTCGGTCTGTGTCAGTCTACATATATATATATTGTTTAAGGTCTTTCCGAAAGAATAGGCTTTGAAGCGCTTAATATTGTCATTGGCGCTCTCGATCCAAGTATTTCTCTCTCCAAAAATTAGTTTGACAATTATACTATCCCCATAAAAGCATGCTAGAGTGTGGATTTTTGAACTAAGTGTGAAGTGAAGGAGGTTATAATAGAACAGGTAGACACACGAGTAACAGATTGCTTCAAATACTTGAAAGGCTCGCGAGTCACAATTATCCGAGGGCCGAGCTAAATTGACGGTCGATATCATCAAATAGTCACTCAGCTCACCTCCCAAAGGTGATTTGGACAAATTGGGGCAATATTGCATAGATGCGAATTCATGGGCGTGGGAACATATGCCAAGATTGCATCAGCTTGCATGACTAGTGAGCAATAGCCGAGTGATATTGCAGACGTGTTCCTGCATCAAAAGTCGAGATGATCTGTAAGAACCAGTCTCAAACTTCAGGCAATATTAAACTAGGAAGCTTTAGATGCAATAGCATTCGAGATTTCATTGAAAACTACAATGTAAATGTAATCATTGATCTTATCCGGACTTCTTTCAGATGAAGGAAAATGATCTACTTCAATAATCCTTGCTTGCAAAGTACATAACCAATTTCCAGGGATAAGATACCGCCTTGCAGGGCTAGCTGCATCGACTGAAGAGCAGCGATCTTTATGGGAATCTTCTTGACTCAAGTAGCGGAAAATAATGAAATGCATCTCGTATAGAAGTGAGGCAGAAGCTAGAATACAGGTCACCAGACAGAAGAAGACACTCGTTCCGGGAGAATCTAAGTTGTTCGCTTGAAATATGTTGACAACACAAGAGCGTAAAGAAATGTTGGAAGACGCAGATTTCCCGAAGGATAAATCTTAGAACAAAGAAATCTTCATGTAGCGACGAAATCCTGTGAAAGAACTACTAATGATACGAACCTATCATAAGAAGTAAACATTCCTAGAGCAATAATCGAGTGTTCTTATCTCGTGAACGAACTCTTGCATAATCATTTATGGTTCTGCTGAAAACCGAGTTTGCAAAACAGCTGAGCATCATTCCTTGCTTCATTGAAGTGAACGACGGCTTCTTATAGATCAGAATGGCGTGTAAGAATGCGAAGTTGGGTGTTATGTGATCTGAGAGCCGATCGATGTGTTTGATCGTGGAAAGTAACATGAAGAGGAGAGCGGATAGCTCTAACGTTCACCGCCATGTGGCAGTAAAATTCAGCCTTCTCAGCCGAGTTTATCGATCTGTTTGACAAATGTTACGTACGATCACAAAATGTCGATACAAGTACCGAATTCGCCTGTATGCTATAAAATATCTAAAATTATTTTAATGTCTGGTTATTCACCATGCAGCCCTCAAGAGTTCTCACCGTTGTCTTACGATTAAGCTTTCACCCAATATATGCAAATGTGCGTCGTGATCGCATCATACAAGATTTCTTGTTTCGTGAATATAGGACAGCTCCTCGCGCATTCTGTCGACCATTGATCCCAAGGAATAATTCCAGAGACTTCAATCATACAGAAAGCCATGAGCCAAATCGGAGAAGTTGACGAGTGGTGATATGTCCGTTGATGTATTTCGAACGAATAGTGTCGCCGAAACATTTGATTTACGACAGAAATATTGCAATCAATATCATACTTGGCAAAATAAATCGTATGCAAGATGATCGCTCAGGACAGAAGCGTCAGCACTAATTCGAATAGACACGGCAATCTTCATACACCATTACTATCCTGGTCGGAACAAATGTTTCAGCTGCGCCGCGTGAATTCACGGAGCTGAGAAGAGGATACACCCTCTCCTAAGAGTTATAAATGGTTCTATGAGGGACAACTACACCGAATATAGTAGGTGTCATCGATAAGTAATTGTCGACAGTAGGAGTAGATTCTCTCAGCTGGGTTCATGGAGACACGGGGCCGCTAGTGTCCCCGGTTCTTGAATTCACGGTGACGTAAATGGATGCAGCTCTTCCCGAGGTATTCTTCTCCTCAGATCTCGGTAATCTTGTAAGCGATCTTTCGCTATGTGTGTAAACTTGATGCAAGGATAAAGTTCTTGACCGACTGTATACCACCACACAAGAGCTACATCAGTACCAGGTTCTTTATTTCCACCAAACTTGCATAATCAGCCTTTTTTAAAAGAGATAGTAACATTAGCCAGAAATACGATACAAACTATTATCCTTTCCAATTCGTAAGTTTCAGAACTAACAAGTCCTTTCTTCAAAGATGCCGCCGCACTCATTCTTATCAAGTGATTGGGCATGAACTTGCTCTATTTATATTGCAAATGTAGACTACATCGAAGAGTTATAGAAGCAGATGCCAGCTGAAACAAGCCTCTTACCATGGCTCTGAGTGATCACATACTTTATGTCTTTTACGGAATCACTACCATTATTCTATGGATGACATGGTCCGTTACTTTGCGATTTTACCATCCTTCAATACACCCATGAATTGCATATTTGTTCGTCAATTTTCATGGGTTTTTCTCCCTTCCATCAACATCATGTATTAATTGCCGACACCATTCCCATTTGACAGTAGCTGCCACAGACTCTCTCGGTTTTCTCAAAGCAGCCTTGGAGCTTATGCCTTTGATGTATGTTATTCATCTCGTCTCCAAAATCATGACAAATGGAGACATTAGACGAACGGTATACCCTCTTTTCGGTGTTCTGTGTTAGAAAAAGGCTCAATTGTTTTGTCGAATTAAAAATCTTCCCGCTTTCAGAGCCAGTCGTCAAACAGCCGCCACACCTACTAAAAGCTACTCTCTTGCTCTATGCTCCTACTAAACGATGGATAACAAACACAATGAGTGTATGTAGGACTTAAGTCCTGCGGTCCCTGCACATGTCTATCAATCAGCATGTATCGGTTGCATGCTCGAAGATCAATTTACAATATATGCATTGGACTGGGGTTGAAAGTTGCTCCTTGGTTGGCGCGATTCTTTAGGCTCGATTTGATAGTTCTAGAAAGCTTGTCACATTGTTCGGTTTATAATGAACCATTATCGAAACTCTTAAATTGTTCAAAGAACTAACTTGGTACTAAATCCGTACTATTCTGCTGTACCTTTTAACGTTTGTGAGGTCATACACCCACTGCAGCCATCCTGGGGTGAGACTATGATGAAAGAGATTCACTGACATTGATCAGGATCATATCTTCGCTACCATTATCAAAGTTATATACATCTACCAATTTAACCGAACCAAGCAATTATCTTTCCATTTTCCATTGCGAAAACCGCATGCAAGAACCATTTTCCTCCTCCTATTTTGTCCTTCTATTTTTTTCGAATTGATCTTAAAGACAAATGTGAAATTTTTTTCCAGATCTGATATCTAGAAAGTCTAAAACCCCGAATTCTTTCCAGACAAGTGTATGGACAGGGCCATATTCCGTTGTTGGTGATACCAAGGCTTCTGACGCGACAATAGCTTGTCCTCGGGCCTGCTCGTATACCCCGGAATAGTATCACACTATGAGAAGATTCTCAATCAACAATTGTGTCTCTGTGTCTTAAAAATGCTGATACCGACGGTACACAGCACTGCTGTCTCTCGAATAATAAGAAGCAGTGGTATGTACGAGGTATCTCATACAAGGGCTGCTACTCAGGCCAAGAAGATCAGACTATGAGTATCTGAGCATGATCTACGATTTTCCATTTTGGCATTGTCGTTAAGGGCATCAGATGCCGTTTCGACTTTTGTGAAGTTGTGGGTGATGTTTTTTTGTCTCGCATCGAGCCATTTTAAACTGCAGACGAGTTTTCGTCCAAGTATCACCATATATCATCAGGATTCACCATATGGTTATCGTATCTATCCGCCCGTCTTTGTCCTAGGGAACAAGGATTAGCTTAATGATATCCAAGAAAAAACCACCTTCTCACGGTAGCTTGTATTGGCGGTCTCAGTCCCATATCAACAAGTTGTATCTGCCGCCCATTTATTGTTGTGCTACCCTTATACACACAACCTTTGCACAACCGATAGCAATTCACTGAAACAGATTTTCAATAAGAAAGAAAATACTTACTCGCTTCCTCAACATCTCTTCTCCACTTTTTGAAATCATGCCAAAACTCCCACACCCTCCCAAACACCCTCCCCAAACGCGATCGAATCTTTACCATAGTATTTCTCTTTTGAAATTTCTTCTCTCTGCGACTTTTCGCTGCTTGTCCGGCACATCTCATTGTTTCTAATCAATGCATTGATTAGAAAGTACTTCTCGCACAGCACGGAAGTTTTAACATACCAGATATCTGCAATCCAAAAGTCGAGCTCCTGATAGAAGACATGGATATCACCTCTCCGACTCAACAATTAGACAACTGACAAGCAAGCAACAAAAACAAGAAATATAAGGAGTAGTCAAGCTTTTTCTTCTACCACTCTATGCAACGCCACCAACTCGTTAAAAATGACGGGGATAAGGAGAGAAGAAGAACGCGTCATGTAAGCTTAGCCAAAAATCTGATGTGATTCGTACAACTGTGATATAAAAAACATACACAGAGGCGTGGCTTCGGTACAATGTAACGGAAGAATCAAACAGTTAAATAAGCTTATTGTAACGGTTGGTGTAACAGTGGTATAATAGATAAGGCTGAATCCGACTGTATCTACCCCGCTAGATCACAGACAATGGGACATGAGGTAGATGACGGAGGCTTCCTTCTCGCTCAAATACGCCTCGATAATGTCTTAAAAGACCAGCATTGAAAGCAGCAGAACGGACTTGAAAAAGCAAAAGAATCAGTCAAAACGAATGAAGGAATTGACACCTATTTTTACAGCCCCCTCTATTTATCAAATATTCCTTCGCAGAGCCTCGGCGATGCATTTCATCCACGATACCTCTTTTAACCTTTCCAACACCCCCAACCCCCAACCCCCACGCCAACGCACAAAACCCATTCAAACGGTTCGAAAACCCATACAAAGATACTCGCGATCGCCTAAACTATTCCCAAAACACACAATAGGCGTGTAACGTCGTACGAATGAACCCCGCTCGTCCAACCGTTTTTACCCTGCCCCATTTAAACACCAGGGAATTTCTGCATCCGCGCCGCATTATTGCAGAAGACTTGATTGAAAATTTGTTCTATCGCCGAGTTCATTTAGCCGGTTCACCAACCAACATGAATGGTACCGAACTGTCGGGTCGATGGATCGGGCTGAGCCGCCCTTTGAGTACCAAAAGTCCGGGCCTGAGCTCATGAGCCCTGCTTTCCGTGATGATTAATTGAAATGGTATAATAATGTTTGGAACAAAATAGGATTCCCAAATAAAACTCTGATATAAAGCATTGATAGGAGAAATGAATATCTCATCAGATATTGATACTTGAGGGATTAAGCAGAGCAACCAAATGAGTACTGTCAAATTTTCTTTCTCTGAGAAGAATCAGACGATATAAAACTCGCTTTTAGTGGAGCCTGCTTGCTCTCGAAAATAAAACATGAGAAACTTTTATGAGATATATTATATTCGAAGTATTATTACAGCATTCGCATGTGCATTGTGTCAGGTTCATACTGACAATCAATAATTAACCCCCACTTGTATGCATTAACATGTAAAAAACGAAAAAACTCCAGAAACGAGCGCGATAAGCAAATGCCGCGAGAACCGCGGGGAGACCAGGAAGAGTTTTACAGTGTAAAGTCAAGCAATGCTGACTCTTGACGCCGCAGATATGCCTTGTTATAACCGCTACTCCGCAATCCCATCCTTCCGTCCATAATAGCCACTTCCAGTGTTTCCAGTCCTGCCCCTTTCCATTCCAGCCCACCATTTTCATCTCCCTTTATCATAAATTGAATGTCGAAAATCATCAAGATCATAATGTGCTTATAGCATAGTCCCAAAAGTACCATCGGTTGCGATGGCCTTTCTAGGACTAGACTTCCCGTCATCGTCTGTGTTTGGCTTACGATGTCTGAATGTAAATCCGACGAACAAACTCTTGCTCATAGCATCTTCTCTATCAGCCATGTTCTCCAAAGCCGTTTGCTTGTCATGGACTTCTTTGTATTTAGCCATATCAGCTTCGTTGCTAAAATCATCAAAGTAGCCTGCATCAGTTTCAGAGTCCAGCTCTGGTACAAACGGAGCACGTTGCGAGCGAAGAGTATTCCAGTCAACCTCGGCGAAGTATTGATGTCCATAGACTTCTGAGATAGTGGAGAAACGCTTGACCTTAGATGTAATGCAGCTATTTCTGTTAGCAAATGTATGTCTAGTGTCAAGGACGATAATTACCTGGTAATGAAGTTCCAAGTACGATTACTAATAAAGTAATTTGGATCCTCCCAGACTGGTCTCTTCAAAACTTCTCTCCAATGCTTCAAATTCTTCCAGGTTTCATCGACGGTAGCACCAGCAAATGGCGGGAATCCTGTCAAAGCCTCGAAATGCATACACCCCAAACTCCAATAGTCCACTGTGAAGTCATACTCATCTCCTTTCAACACTTCAGGGGCCATATAATCAGGCGATCCAACAATCGACTTGGCATAATTAACATCTTTGTTTCTCAAGGATCTGTAACCTTCTCGGCGTTCCGCAACAGTACGCTCTTCAATAGGCTTGCCAAATGGAACATATGTTTCTCCGACCTTTTCAAGCTTCACTCTCATGGACTCAATCTTGCCTGGAGCAAGGAAACCTGCAGCAAGTCCGAAATCCGTGAGCTTGACATGTCCCGTCGAATCGATCAAGAAATTTTCGGGTTTCAGATCTCTGTGAATATAACCGAGCTGGTGCAAAGCATCCACGCAACAAAACATTTCGGCGATGTAGAATCGAGCATGCCTATTGGCAAGAACACCAGTGTTGTTCAGTAAGGTTCGGAAATCTCCACCTGGGACATATTCCTAAAGATAGTTAGCGTTGTGCACACAAATGAATAGGAGATAAATCCTACCATGGCTAAATATATACTCTTCTCATCTTGGAATGAGTAGAGCAATCTAACTAGCCATTCGCTTTTTGCATTGGTCAAAATATCACGTTCCGTGAGAACATGTCTAATCTCGTCCAGCTTGAATAATAGTTTCTTGCTCATAACCTTCAAGGCACAGACTTCCCTAGTATCCTTCTTCTGAGCAAGGAAGACTTGTCCATAACCACCTTGTCCAACTTGTGTCAAAATTTGGAAATCTCCCTGGCGTAGACGAACTCGACGTTTGCGCAAATTGGCACGCTCTCTACCAGCATATTTTGACCAAACTGGAATATATTCTTCTTCAGGAGTTTCTGGGGGAGCGGGGTATTCTGCTTTGAAATGATTGAGTCGATTTTGACGCGATCCGACGTAACTCAAGAGATCGTAGTAGTAATCAAGGAAGTCTGCTTATTGTTAGTAGTGCTGCTACAGAACGACAACGAAGTACTCACAGAGCTGCGTCACATTGGCCAGGCGTTTCACATTTGGCTTGTGTAAAATCTCCAATTCCTCTGCAGTCAATCCGCGTTGCGTGTTGTATTTTCTGGTCGGAGGTGGTGGAATTTCCCGAGTTTGATAGAGCTCCTGGCGTGAGATCGCTGCTTGGTTCAGAGAAGGAGAATCGCGAGCGATCGCTGCTGGATTGAGCGATGGAGAATCTGTTTGTCTTGCGGCTTGAGGGGTATTGTTCTCTTTACCTTGTCGTCGTACAGGGCTTCCTGAGGGATTTGATGATTTTTGGATAATACTCTCATCAGTATTCCCGGTAGAATTGCCAAAGAACTCATCGACTGCGTTGGCATTCGGTCCCTTCCCTGGAGTCAAAGGGTTGCCAATCGGAACGCGACCAGTCTTTGTTGGACTGCTCAAATTGGCAGGAGTAAGCTTCATAGCAGAATCGAATGCTGTAGGCAATTCGTTGGCTCCAGGTGGATTGCGGTTCTTGCTTGGACTTCCTTGGGGTGTTGAAACTGGATTTATGAAGTTGCTTCTATTGACAGGAGTACTGGGTCGATCACCAAAACTTTCATTTTGACTAGAGCGAGTATGCAGAGGTGGTGGGGGAACTGGCAAGATATTATCATGTTTCCCAGGTTGTGCGGAGGGGAAAAGATTGGTTATGAAGCTGGACATTGTTCGACTTCTAATCGCGGATTGGTTGTTAAGACGAATAACTCTGCAGAATGACAACGCACTTCAGACTAATGAAGGAACGGAGCAATCACAAAACGTAAAGCTCGCAGAAGGTTGTATTAAAAAGAACAAGTGCGAGTGCAGAGTGGCGGGGCTCGAAACGATTGAATATGAAGCGTTGAATGTGAACGTTCTGGCTCCACGATTGCATAGAATCCCCAAAATAAAGCGCTCTAAAGTACCTGTTCTTGCATAAGGTAGGTGGGGGCTTGGCAGTTGATGTTTATTTGTGGGAAAGAGCGCTTGAGATGGGTTTGGAATGGTTGCGCAGAGCAACCAGTAGGTATTAATTCAAGACAAACGATGACGTAAGCGATGGGTCAAAGATATCCATCCACCACATCCCATTTTTGTTTGTACGATATGGATATGCATTTTGAAAGTCGACATTTGGAACATGGAAGATTACTAGATATCTCTAGATGAGAATTTATGGTTCTCCTATCAATTCATTATAGCTACTTGACAGCTTAATCCTTCTATGCTTACTTAATAGCTAACATTTCAAGCCGTGGTCTTTTACATAGATACATACCTCAGAAGGCAGATTGGCATTTAAACATTCAAACATTCAAATCCATACTATCGACAATCTAAATTCCTTCCCCTTCCTCCCCCGCCACTAGATAAGATCGCCATCTCCCCCAACCTTAAATTGGTCCTAGGCAGTCTAATTCTCACAGAACGTATAGCACCCCCAGCTTCAGAACACAGCACCAGCCTCACATATCGATCGATATCCATATTACCCACCATGTTCTACAATCTCAATCCTTTTTCGTCTCCCTCCACCACTACCGAAATCAGCGACCTTCTAATTTATCCTATAAAGTCTTGTCGAGGTATCTCAATTAAATCGTCCCGCCTTACCACTCATGGCCTCGACCTTGACAGACGCTGGATGTTCGTTTCCGGCGATGACCATAAATTCATTACAATCCGCGATATCTCATCTATGACCCTGATCGATACGGCCTTTGCTACAGCCAAATCTCCCTCTGAATCTGGCAGTGAAGATGCCGAATATCTAGTCATCAGTATTAGGAATACAGACAAAAAGGTCATGGTTCCCGCACGACCCACAGAACAATGGTTGGAAGACAACACAAGCTTGACACAAGTGGACATTTGGGATTACAAGACAGATGGATATGTATACAAGGATGAGATAAACAGCATATTCAATGATTTCTTCGGGAAAGATGTTAAGCTGGTATATAAGGGACCAACGCCCAGAATTCTGCGGGGTAACGGAGCACCAGAAATATTGGGAAGAGAGGAGAGCACAAACTTCCCAGATGTGATGCCAGTTTTGATCGCAAATGAAGCTTCCCTTCAAGAGTTAAATCAGAGATTGGCGAAGAAAGGAGCGGATGAGATCACAATTGAAAGATTCCGTCCGAACATCATTGTGAGGGGTAAAGACGAGGAAAACACCGATGACACCGCACCCGCTGCATGGACAGAAGATAACTGGAAGCGGGTGAAAATAATCAACAAGCCAAACTCGGGACTTTTATCCACCGCAATGGGTTCAAATGGGTTAGATATTGATATCCAGGCTCGTTGTGCAAGATGCCAGGTTCCAAATGTGAATCCAGAAACTGCGGAAAAGAATAAACACGAGCCATGGGATACATT
Organism: Botrytis galanthina; assembly: GCA_004916875.1. NCBI lineage: Eukaryota > Fungi > Ascomycota > Leotiomycetes > Helotiales > Sclerotiniaceae > Botrytis > Botrytis galanthina. The sequence continues at coordinate 52,747 of PQXL01000150.1, forward strand.
GGTGAGCTATAGACGTATAGATGAAGGTATCAAATGGAAGCCATGTTTTGGAATGTTGGGCGTACCTAGGTCAGATGGGCCGATTACCGTGGGAATGAAATTTGAGGTTCTGGAAACTACAGAGGATCACAAATATATGAAGGGATTCTAGTACTTTTCCTTTTCAGTTCAGGAAATCAAAGATATTACGTTCGGTAATCGTCGTCATGCCTAGATTGTGACCAAGCTCATAGTAAATATTCCAGTGTCCATCAAATAGCCATGCTATTATCCCTCTCACAGTGTAACCTCACGCCCACGGAGAACAAACAGCTTTACAATCCTTCAAAGTTTTGAATATACCGCCGTACCACATTTATCTTTCCCTAAATTTGTTTTTCAATCCTTATCTTCGCACCCTCTACCACCATTGCCCTCAGATTTACACATTCGGTCCATCTCATTTATACTCTGCACCCTCTGCAGAGAACAACTCGATACTATTTCCCTACACTCTCCATCCTCAGTCAACTCTTTCTCCACCACCGGCAGATCCTAAATCTCTCTCTTTCCTTAATGCCCCTCATTTCTACAATATCTACAATCTGAGCACAGCCTACACTTTTCTCGGAAGTAATCAGTAGGAAACATATCTCACTTGTTCATCACGACTTGAAACTTAGAGAACGATTGGACGTGCCCGCAAATACAAAACTTCATTCCCCACTCCTCAACTCCTCAAGAGTCTAGAAGCAACTAGTCACACTACCCTCCGTGATTTTCCTTCTAAATCCCAAGATCCATAATACTCGACGCCAACAGTCTAATATCCTCTACCTAGTATCGGCACTGTAACCTTATTCTTCCAACCCCCAACAGGTATGAAAATTCAATCCTTCTCCCCCTCCCCCTATTCATATCTCTCCTTCTCCCTCAGTAGCACCGCCGAAACCGGTAAAATCCCATTACTTACAACAATCCACTTTCTTCCACTATCCCGCGAATCCTACGCACTCCTCCTTCCATTCAAATCGCGTCGTCAACATGAGGAGGGGGTATAGCCCAAGTCGAAGATCATAGCGTGTAGAGGAAAGACTCAGTCATTGGATTGATGAGTTCTGTGGCTTCGATGTCCTGAAAACCTATCTACGGAGTGGGAAGCGAAGGAGACTGTTTGGAGGAAGGGGAGGGGCTTGGATAGTGACAGCGAACAAGAGCGGTTGATGAAACTTTTTGGTTATCGAAGTTCTACGAAGAATGTTTCGAATGCAAAAGGTATGAACAATTTTGTTCTAGTGGAAGGGTTGAGACAAGGAAGACAATCAAAAATGGTTTAACTTAATTGTAAACACTGATCGCCAAATATACGCTTCTTTTTCTAGGCGATCCTTTTTTCCCCAAGCACTAAAATTATAACGAATAGCGCTCCACACTCCAGGCTGTCATTTTAGAAGTTTTATGATTCGATCACTTGGATGCCTCATTCAATCTGGGATAATGAGCTGATGGTATCAATCACTTTTTTCCGCTCTTTCTTTTTTATGAAAAGGAGTGCGCCTTAAGTTGCTGGAACAAATACTGGAAATATTCTTCATTTTGATTGTATCGCTTAGAGATCGCTCTCAAATTGTCTAACCATCAACCCCTTCTCGGCAAGAGAATCTTTAACTTGCTTAACTGTGTATTCTCCTCTATGGAACATACCAGCTCCAAGAGCAGCATCTGTAGAAGTCTTCGAGAAAACTTCTTCAAAGTGACCAGGGTTTCCAGCTCCACTGGAAGCAATAACTGGTATGCTCACAGCACTCTTTACTTGGTTAATGAGTTCTAAATCGAAACCGCTATTTGTTCCGTCTTTGTCTATACAATTCAAGAGAATCTCGCCTGTTCCCATTGCCTCAACAGCAGTTACAAGCTCAACGACATCCATATCTCGTGTCTCTCGTCCTCCCTTAATCGTGCATGCATACCAACAATATTCTTCACCATTTGGTCCTGGGTATTTTGTTTTTATAGTGTTATGTTTCGTTTCTTCAGGTTTCGATACGTAAACTCTCTTTGGATCCACGCTCACAACCACTGCTTGGTTGCCATAAGCCCCAGATATTTGCTCTATGGCTGTGGTTCCAGACAATTTCTTTCCTCTTGAATAATACTCCTCTGCTGCGGTCACAGCGTCAGATCCAATGGATACTTTGTCTGCTCCACTCTGGAAATACATTGTTGCGATTTGGAGTGCTGAAATCTTTGTACCATCGGTATCAATGGTGTCCCGAATACCCCCTCCAATTGTTAATGGAACAAAAACACTTTTTGATGTCTGTCGTAATATTTCGAGCATCGGTACATCTGCAACTGGGCAATCTCTGAAACTTGTGATGTTGAGAAATGTAACTTCGTCGGCTCCTTGCTCGTAGTATTTTTTGGCCATCTCAACTGGCTTTCCTAGGTTTCGTACATTTCCACCATCGGTTTTTTCTCGCACATCATATTGATCACCCTTCGTCACCACCAAGTCTCCTTGGTCGTTTGTTCGTACATCCAAGCATGCGATAACTCTTCTAGTCAAGCCCTCTTTGGCAGCGACCAAGCCTTCAACTGCGCTACTATTGTTGTCTCCGTCTAAGAAAGCTTTAATCACCCTCAATCCAGCGACTCCACTCTTTTCTGGGTGAAATTGTGTCGCCAATATGTTTCCCTTTGCGATCGCTCCAACAAACTCTTCGTCCCCATAGCGTGCGGTTGCGACAGTCCAACCTTGGCTTTCCAGTTCCCCTTGCTTATATGGAACCTTGTACGAATGGACGTAATAATACTTTGAGCTTGGTCTCAATCCAAAAACTTCTTTACCCGATGTATTCGCGCTGTTCCATCCAATGTGTGGTACTGATTTCGAGCTATCGTCGAATCGATCGAGAGTCGCCTTGACATACCCAAGCCCTGGAACCGCTGGATTTTCCGCAGACCCCTCAAATAGTGCCTGTAATCCAACACAGATACCCATGAAAGGTTTCCCTGAATCAATATGTTTTTGTATAGCTGGAAGGTATCCGGCTTTGGAGAATTGTGTCATGCAGTGACCGAAATGGCCAACTCCAGGAAGAATGAGTTTCTAAATTGTAAGCGATTAGAAAGAGTAGGCAATAATGAAGAATGCGATTAAAATAGCAAGCATAAACTCAAAAAACGAAATAACCTACATCTGCCTTTGGCACATCTTCTGGAGACCTTATCCATTCAATAGTGTAGCCCACCTTCTCGATGGCATTGGCCAAGCTACGCACATTTCCAGCAACGTAATCAAGAAGATAGACTTTTGACATGATGATATATGAGTTTATGAAATGACTTATAACAAGAAGACTCAATATATACTACAGTGAAGGTGGCAGGTGAGTCATGTAGAGTGGTATAAAATTGGGTGTTGAAACTGCCCCGCCAACAAAATATTCTGCCGTCAGCTTCACCGCCTTTTGAGATGCGGCCGCATGGATCTGGTGCCAGCCCCACTATTTTTCGATTTGCTGACAAGGCTACCCTGACTTCATTCATCACTTCTAACAACCACATCGATATTTCTTTATATTGCCATACGCAATCATGTCGAATGGAATGTCAATTATAGATCGTAGTTATAAGTCTAAATCACCTTTACAGTTGCTTCACCCTGCTTTCGACTTCACCCATGGCCACTAATCTTGGTCACTTCTAGAATCTCGGATACCGCCTCAAATCATAAAGAATCTCCATATCTACATATGTTAATGGCCAAAGCTTGACATGGTCTTTCTATAGAGTCTCAAAGACAGTGCAAGTGTCCATATTTTGTTCTATACACACACCGTCACAACTTCAGAGATTGGCTGTTCGAATGACCAACTATGCTTTCCGTCAACTGATCTTTGATCGTATTTGTGCTTGGGAAGGTTTGACAGAGAAACATGATAGTATCAGAGCAAACATATCACTTCACTCTCTATAAATGATCGGCCTCTGCAGTCTAGATCTTCCATGCTGGCAATATATTCTCGGCTTTCTGCGTCAGGCAGAAAATTCGCTACAACACGGTCTGCAGAAGCGAGCCCCTTTGACATTCATCGTCTGAGACAGGTGAACTTCTCGTTCATATACCAGCAGGTACATCACACTTTTTTCTCTCTTTTGTGGCTTCTTATTTAGAACTTGGTGGTCATCATTCTCCTATCATGATCTTCTCGATATCGTCACGAAAATGGCACATGCCCAAATACCTAGTATCGATTCATCAACAGAATTCTCTCTCGCCCAAGAGTTTTGTTAGTACAGGGAGCCAGACCGGATAAAACTTGACAGCATTTCAAGGGAGTGCAATTTTCGCGGAAAATACAATTTCTCGAGGTTTTGAGTGTTTTAGCTGTGTTCTTAAAACAAACATTACTGGTTGACACACTGTTAGCCTATTTATTAAAGACCCTATGGTCATTTTAAGGTACAGAACTTGTGTGATTTTGCTGAGAAGAAAAACGATCTTTCTCAGATGAGAAACTTATCATTCTGCTTTATCAACATACCAAAACTCTGAAGTCAGGAGCAACACTCACAAATTCTATTCATCTAGTGAAGTCTTCAATATGACAGGTGTTGCGGCATAACACATTTACTTGAATTATTCAGACTGAACTGGTATATATGTATATAGCTTCCGAGTCGAACCACTTTGACATGAACAAAATGTACGTGCCACCGTCATAGGACATCATATCTTCCAAAGTGAGCCGACAATTACCGAGTTTATTACTAAAATTTGAAGTAATTGTCTATCTATCTTCGAAATTCACTCTTGAATCCTTAACACCATTGTTTAAGGAATATTGTTTATTGATCAAAGATTTGTGTCTATTCAAGACACTGATTGGAGAGGGCTCCATAATGGAAAAGCTCTATGAGATTCCATGGGTAAACCCTTGGGTTTTTTGACATACCTATGTTTATTCATTACTACAGCGCCCGGTTCATTTCAGGGTTGGAAAACAAATATCAACAAAGTTGTACTGATTAGGAATCGCGTCGTCCACAGGTGATCTGGCAAGTTTCTTCGAGGCTTTGATGTCTATAAATCATTAGTCTCGACTCTGCACATCCTGTTTACTTACATCCACAACATTTCCAAGGACTTCAACGCAACTTTTTTCAAAATCTTCATCAAGTCTATCTCCTTATTCCTTGACTAGAATTTTCTTATTGCATCTTGTTCAAGGTATTATCTGATTACAATCGCATCTATCTCCTGAAATATCCACCTCCCATCTCATCAGCTTTAGTAACACTATAGGTTGAATTTACAAGGCGAGTTGCATTTTTCCCATGATCATGTTTGACTTAGACTAATCTGTATAGTACTTCAACAAGTAAGCTCGACGTAGCAAAGAGACCTGATAAAAGTATCTGGTCACATAACAGATCGTAAGTTTATCTAAGCTATTCTTCTCTTCCAGTAGCCCTAATTTGAATAGTACTCTCACTATGACCCGCCGAAATCCCAAATCTCCCGACGCTGGCTTCTACGCACCAGCAACCAAAGCTATCATTCCAATTCGCAACACGAGACGTAGGTCTCGAGACGTTCCTGGTCAAAACCTCCTCGAGACTCTTCCAGAGAACGTTCGACACATGATCTACAAGCTCTGCAAACCAGCACCGCGTATAATCAAAATTCACAACTCCAGTCTTGGAAACTGGGAGAACCTTGCTAGAAGAGCAATACCTGGATACATGCCTTCGAACCTGTATGAATATTTTTCCATCCAAGTGGCCAGATGCATAGTAGTCACTGTTCCCGTGCTACTTCATATCAACCGCGAATCGAGAGCATATGCATTACGCTTCTACACTGTGATCTTCACTGACCCAATACGTGGTCAGCCAGTGTATTTTGATCTACGGCGAGATGTTCTTGAGATTGCTAGCATGGAAACGGCATTCGTAATACTTGGTCAAGTCCACTCCTTCACCTCTAAATATTACGAGTTTGCAAAAGGAGGAGAGGTGACTACAGCCATGATGAAAGTACGTAATCTGTCAATTACCTCAGGCGCCCGTCCAGACCAACTCTCAGTCGGATACTTCAATGGGCTCAGAGAATTCACAGACACGAAATATCTGCGGACTCTTTATCTTCATAGCAGTCTCTGGGCAGAATATGGCCTACATCGCCGCAACTCCAAGCCTCGTGAAAATTTAACGGTGAAGAGTCCAAGCCATCTTTTCTTGGACAAAAAGCCTAAAGTAAGTCAAGCTTGTTCAATCGCGCAATTCAATCATTAACAAGTATTAGAAAAAATTCCTTCTCACAAAAGCACCAAAGCCCATGTACGTATTTGGACAGACAAAGAGATGAATGCGGTAGGAATCATGAATGGAGTTGCAGGAGGAAAGACACCCTTGGTATGTTCGAAATAAAGACTTTGTGGTCAGGTCATTCGAGTAAGGCTTTGGGAGTAATAAGTTTGTGCTGTGGAATTATCACAGTCTCGGAATTCTGTTTAGAGTGGTCAATCAACATATTGGATTAACTTTCTTCTTTTGATGAAGTTGCAAATTTGTGAATTGTAATCATGTCTCTAGATTTTGATTTGACGTGCCCAACTATTGCCAAAAAACTTACCGGGATGGGGTTTGGGGTGAGCCGGGATGCAATCAGATAATGGAAAATCGAGGAGTCTTGCGAAAGTATTTTGGAGGCAATCCGGTCTGTGAGCGAATGGCCTCCAACTAGAGGGAACTATCTTACGGGAAAATATTGAAACGATATCCGAAACTCAGGAAGCTCTTCGACATACTGAGCTCATTTTACGTAGCAAGCAATTCAATGGACCCCGGAGCACTTTGTTAAAGATTCTATTGATTAACAAAGGCCATTTCCCATCACAATTTACATCTTTCCTTGCGAAATTCTATTCTGCACACCAAACTCGCAATGCGCCTCCTCATCTAGAGGACCATCACCAATTCTCTTCAGAACCACAACATCTTCAAATTCACTGCTTTCATCAGATTTCGAAATGGAGCATTGATCGCATAACAAGTATCAAGTGTGTTTTCCCCACTAGCTAATTCATTGAATCCGTACTTAGCAACGGCACATACCATCTCCTTAAAATACCCCTTTCTCGCGAATCGGTAATCAATCAACACTCCAGTATCACGAACTAGAATGTCTTCACCTGTATTAGTTTTAGATTTCTTCATCGGGAAAGAATCAAAGCACGTTATACGAATCTAGGTACCATCATGAACTCTCGATTCTTCTAAAACGTCGGTTCTTGATAACTCCTCACTATCGTTAGGGATAACCACATGCCAAGCATTTTCCCCGCAGTAGTTGATATCTTCTGTACCTCAAGTCAAGTCGTTGGACTTGTTCTTCGATTGAGAGATCTGAATTTACGACTCAACCCTCAGGGTTATTCTGAGATTCATTGCTTATAGTAAGAGCTAATGGGCGGGCACCAGAAGTGGCGGGGTGAAGTTATGTGATTGTCGTGCCCAGTGAGGAGATGGGGTTGTAGATTGTTGGGACATCATTGGACAAATTGGTGATTCGTTGATCTTTCATATTTTCAGAGGGCAAGAATGGGAGTATCAAATACTCAAAAACTTCATATACCATGCATATCACTCTGCTTATGAAAAATGGCTGATATGAGTCAGATTTCGTCAGAAATCAATGGCCAAAGGCATCTATGCATGTTTCTATCTCACCCCGCACTTGCTTGCTTCCTTTCACAACCGCCGATAACACTGTGACTACTCAGTGCATCATCCCATTTTGATTTTATTCTCAATCGTCGCTAATTAATTATTGAACCGTCCTGTCGACCTCAGTGGATCAAGGAAGTCCTCAAATCAAATTGTCTGATACAAAACCAGTGAGTCGTAACGATACGATCGTGGCATTGAACCGTCGGAAGACATCTCCACCACAATTCCGGTGCAGTTCATTCTACAACCTCAATTTTACAATCATGGATTCTTCTATGTTCCATCCTTCAATAGTCAAACTTGGCACAAATTTATACCTCCTCGGACTTGGCGTGGCCACGACCATTATCACTGGAACTACTGAAGGTCAGATGCCGCTAACCATTCTTTCATTCGATGACGATAATTTTCTAATCACCAAACCATGGTTGGAGTCTAAGTGGGAAGAATTCTCTAAAAAAGACGATGTATGGTGTGAGATTTTTGCTCGCAATGTTTTCGTGCAAGAGATCCCTGGACTGTTGCACCTCATAGCCAATTTTGGTCCACCACAGCTCCTCACATTGACATCTTTCAATTGTGAAGACTTTCCATCTGAAGGCCCTTACATTCTGAGTGGTTCAAAACTCCATAGAATTTATAAGTTGTACCCAGACCCTCTCGGTGCATTTGTCTGTGGCGTTATACCAGCTAGTCTAGATAACAATCAGTATGATGATATACCTAACATTCCTAAAATTTAGCTGTCAATACTAATGGTGTTTACCAGCTACCAAAGAATACCCATGAATTATGTTCCAGTTCCATCTCGACTTTACTCTTCCCCATCTCATCTCCGACCCCTCTCGGGTAAACGCATAGCAGTCAAAGACATTATTGACCTTCAGGGTGTCAAAACTACTGTCTGCAGCAAAGCATACGAAGCCCTTCGAGAGGTATCAAGTACCACGGCTCCATCAATACAGAAACTCATGGATGAAGGAGCTGTGATCATCGGAAAAGTCAAGACGACTCCTTTTTCATCTGGAATGGGCCCAAGGGATTGGGTAGATTATCAAGCGCCATTTAATCCTCGAGGTTGTGGTTACCTAGATACTTCATGTAGCAGTGCCGGAAGTGGAGCTGCACTTGCTGGATATGAGTGGTTGGACTTTACTATTGGATCAGACTGTAAGTGTGAGATCCCATGGAGATGGTTATCGACTAACATATATGATAGCACTTGGAAGTATGGTCAGCCCCGCAGCGGATAATGGACTCTTTGGCATCAGGCCCACTCACGGTCGCATCTCTTGCCGGGGTCTTGTTCCGGTGTCATCGTAAGTCGTCTACTTCTAGTATTGAGGAAGTTTGTACTAATGATATAGACATCTCGATACACCTGGCATTTTCAGTCGAGACATATCAGATTTCAGTTCTGCCACGAAGTTATGGCTTGGAACATCTGATTCTGATCCGAAATCTTCCTCTGTGGTAATGCGTATTCTATAGAATCTGAAATTTCCGCTGAGATGTACTCCCACAGATGCCTAAGAAATTGACAATCCTGTCGGAAAGATACGAGAGCCTAGCTCCGGAAATGAAACAGGTCATGGAAGATTTCATACAAGATTTCGAGAAGACCACTCAGCTTCAGCGTAAGACCACCACCATGGATGAGCTATGGAAGTCACATGCACCAAAAGACTCGTCTGGAAAGACCTTTGCGGAGACATTCCAAACAGTAAGTAGAATTAGTACCAAAGAACATCCTGTATTACCTCTCTAATTACAGTGCCTAGACATTAGCTCATATCCAACTATACGGACACTACAACAATACCATCCCATTCCGTGAAGATTACAGAAGAAAATTTGGGACAGAGCCATATGCCGAACCATTGCTCCGTTACAAATGGTCTTTCATTCTTTCCGAGATATCAACATCTCTGCTAACAAACCAACAGGGATCTCGGTGCGAAGCTAACACAAGATCAACTCACTACAGCATTGAAAGAGAAAGAATTGTTTTCCAATTTTATGAAAGAGCATCTTTTCAATGATGGTGGAGTCATGCTATTACCTTGTGCCCTACCAGACGTCCCTTATCGTGATGGGTATTTCGGGTTAGTTCTGATATTCCTCCATCACCCACATCCCCGTACTAATCTAGAGTAGATCTGTAGAGGAATCCGGCGCGCCGTGGCAAGGATTCAACGTTCCAATCACTGTATTCTCATCACTTGGTGGAGGACCAGCCGTTTCAATTCCTGGTATTCTCGCACCCCGAGATTCAAAATGTTCCACAAAGATATGCTAACAGGAAAATAATAGTGGGACAACGACTTTACCATTCGAAAGTCACAGGCGCAAAAGAATATCAACCAGTCGGCTTGATGCTATTAGGTGCTCCAGGTAAGATGATATACATACACATCAGACTATTGAAAATTTATCTGACACCCATCTCAGGAACAGATGAGTATCTTATCGATTTGGCAAAACACGTTCTAGTCGCCTCTAACCGACCACTGAGTGTCAAGACAGGCAAGGTCGCATTTTAACATTTGGGCAAACATTGAAAATCCATCCCCCCCGGGGAGTTTCGCGTCTTCGCTTAATATATTCATTCATTCTGAAAATCCTCTCTGCTCCTGATGAGAAATTTGATAGTCTCTTTATGCATAGGTAGTCTTCATACTACATACCTAGCACATATATCCACCACCTAGATATCGAACCTGCGAATGATTTTTTTCATATACCTTTATCTGTCTTCCTTCCTTCCTCCATTCCTCCCTTCCCATCACTCATCCTTCCCCCCACCCACAAGGTAAATATGTAGTGCAAACTTACCATATAAAATACCTATCTATTTACCTATTTATATATATCTATTCATTTATCTATTCATCTATTTATCCATCTATTTATTTATTCTTTTATTTATCTATCCATCCATTCATCCATTTATCCATCCATCCATCCATCCATTCAACAAAAAAATCTTCTCACAATTTACTCTCAAGAAATATTAATTTCTTTACCCCTTCCTTCAACCTTCATTTTCCCCCCTTCCCCCTTTCCCCTTAAAGCTCAAGGCTTAAAATCATAAACCCGTGATACCTCTTTATGTATCTATTTACCTATCGTGTAAAGTAAAGTATGCGATATACTATAATATAGAATTCATGTAATAAGTACGTGATTATGATTATGACTATGACCATGATGAGGGGTGATGAGATGAGATGAGGAAATACTTCCACTGTATGCATACACATTTAATAACACGCCAAATAAATTGAAGGGTTCATTTTATAAATGGATCTATTTGACTATCAAATAAATAGAGCTATTAATCTACTCCTACCAGCCTGAGTATTGAAAGAGACTTCAAAAAATCGGTAAGAAGGAAATAATATGATTAACTAAAATTCTATCCGAGCCTCTTTGATAGTCTTGTCCCATCAACAAGACGATTTGTATCCCCCAGCGCCAGCTATATTCTACGGCAGTTTATTACAACAATTTATTACAACGATTTATCTCCCTCCTCTTCAAAGAAACGAATAAACACTCAAAGATCCTCAGTTCCATCACATTGTTGCCACATCTGTACTTTGCTAACTTCCATTTGGCCTTGATTATCATTGGCAGTCCAGGTAGGATACCAAGTATCTCTCGCATTCCAGAAATCATTCTTGGCAGTAGCAGAAGCATCAATCCAAGGCTTTCCACTCTTGCCATCGGCAAACCATCCATTGGTACCACCAACTGCAACATTAAGAATGAGGTAAAATCTCTGATCAAAAGGTGTATTGTGACGACCGGTTTGAGACCAAACATCTGTGATTCTAGTTCCATTGCTGTTGGAATCCGGGAAATCACCACGTTGCCAGAGTGGTTCACTGAATGTATTGTAAAGTACTTGGAGTAGCTTAGAGTCGATGTAAGTGTAAAGGTACTTTTCAGACCATTCGAGGCCAAATGTATGGAATCCGTCAGAGTAGGTAGTGTGGAGTGCAGTACGCTTGACATTTGTTCTCCAGTAACCATCATTAGCAGAATCGGGTCCCCAATGTAAAGTAGACGAGATGATGTTATTTCCTCCTTGTGCATAGGTGTGATTATTTCCTCGGGATTCAACAATGTCAATTTCTCCGGATGCAGGCCAAGGTCCATAAGTGTTCTCGACTGGCAATAGCCAAATCGCAGGCCATAACCAATCACCAGCGGGTAACTTGGCAGTTACTTCAACTCGTCCATATTTGATAGTTGCACCTTTCTTGGTATTGATTCTTCCAGATCTGACAGGTTGAATGATTGTACCGGCGGTAGTATTAGTGACTGAAACACAGTTGGTGAGAACATCGGATGAACATGTTCCATCGGATGTCAGATTGATAACTGTGTTTGATTCGATGAGTTTTGCATCTTGTAATGTGGGTCTGATGACGAGCTTTCCATCCTTGATGAAGACGTTCTCATCGTCAAGGGTAGTTTGTTCAAACTCTCCGTTGCTGTAAAGTACGAGTTAGTAGATTATCAACAAAATCCAGAATGAAGTACGTACCCAAAGCCACCAACTTCTGCTTCCTGAGTCCAAATATCGGTATTGAGTGTACCACTTGAGAAGTCATCACTCATAACTGGACAGTATTTGTGATGAGTGACTGAAGCTATTCCATCATAGATCAAATATCCCGCAATTCCAAAACCAATGAGCATGCCAATGATTGGAATGATTGTAACCCATTTTTCCTTTGGATCCTTGTTGGCTTTCCATGGTTGATCAACTTCTCCCTTCTTTACTCTTCTGGAATGAAAATATCGTGTGCCATATGTCCTTCCTATCGAAGATGATGCACCGAAAGTAGAGCCAGGTCTTGAAGCGAATGGGGAAGCGAAAGGATTGACCACTCTGTCTTGGGATGGAGAAGGTTGAATACTATCATCACCACCGAATGGATTTATGTTTTCAGGTGTTCCAGGTCTTGGTGTTGTGGCAATGGATGATTGAGGTGCATGACCTCTAAAGGTAGGTTGTTGATCCATCTTGTGTGTCAAGGGATGGCAAGATGTATTTGTGAAATATTAAGATGATGATGGTAAGGCAATTGAACTGAGTACTTTCGGAAACGAATGTGATCAAGGTGGAGAGAAGTAGAAGATGGATGTGAAGAAGAAATGAAGAGAATACAGAAATAAAGGTTGAAAGATATGGAGGGGGAGAAATATTTTGTGGCCGAGCTATATCAAGGGAAAACGAAGGATAAGCTTCTTATGGTATAGTCCCTTGGCTTCCGCTCTACTCCAAGCATGTCCTTGAGGATTGAGAGGTAGAGAGAACGATGATGGAAAGATGATGTGAAATGATTGGATGGAGACTTGACTGAAATGCTTAGATTCATCTAGCTTCACCTGGACCTTGCATTAGTTGACATATAGCTTTGATCACTAGGAGGAAGAAGAGATAGTGTGAAGATCATAGCGGACTAGAGGCTATTTTTCCCATAATTTTTGTGGTGGCAGTTCTAGTTTTGGGTAGCGCGTACGAAAGTGATGGAAAAGATAGAAAAGATGGATAAGATGGATAAGATGAATTGAATTGAAGATTTGGAGAAACTGAGGCAGGGCAGAGCATGGCATGGTGTACTAGCAGACGAGGTAGTCAACTCTCAAAGTGGATGTTCCTAGGCCCGTGGGGTAACTAAAGTCTCTAGCGCCGTCGGTAGTTCTTACTCAAAAAGGAAAGGAGGGGAAAAGCGAAGAAAGCACGAACCTAAAAGGGAAGAGAAAATTCTTTCACGTTACTTCAGAAAACACCACTTCATTAAACTAATCATCATCTATGGCCAAGTGAGTGAAAATGTGGAAATTTACCAGAGAGAAAGTATCTGGAGGTGGTACGACGGATGGTTACTTACAGATTTCACATGTACGGGTATGATGTTGCACAGCAGGGTTATCAGACCTCAAAGACCTCAAAGTACCCGACCTCACAATACCTCCTAGGTCGGTATCCTTTGCCAATATCAATTGTTACCGTAACCCAATGAACCATTCAATACCGAGTGTGCAAGGTAGGAAGGCGCAGGCACCGATTGTTACTCTCAATCTAGAATTACTGATATTTCCCTTTTGGTAAGACTTACATCCATTCCTTCTTCATCAGGTCTCGAGTATTTCCCCTCAAGAAAAGCTTCATTCAATGGTGACATAATCACACAGTTTCCTTAGCTAAGGTTCACCAGGTTCACCAGGTTCATCGACGGTAGATCTTAAAGGATACCAGTATCTCAAATTTCCAATCATCGACTTTGGAAAGTTGGTCTAGTATCTCCCAAGTATCTATTTAGTACTTCTGTCTTCTCACGTGATATGATATCTCCGAAAAGCATTTACTAAATCTTAGCTGACATCTCGTAAAAATAAGATGACGATAAGAAAGGTCGACTTTGCACTTACTTACATCTAAGACAATGAGGAAAGATTCAGTCTCTCAGCTACCTATTTCAGTACGCAATCAGTATATCAAAACTTCAATTCATAAACCTCATCACTCAAATCCACAATCTGCCCCTCATTCGCATGCAGCTTCCCGTGTCCATCACCCATTTCATTGGATGAACGACTTTATATAAATATCTATTCATGGATACCTAGCCAAGCAAATTCTTATCTGGCGAACTGAACTCTAACTAACCCCTTTTAAATATTATCAGTTTCTTCAATTACTCCCTCCGCTTACCACTTTTTCTAGTGTCTACTCTGAATACCTACCCACCTACTACCTACCTACCAATATTCATTTCAATGAGATTCATCAAGTAATGACGCTCCGCTGGCCCTCTGGGAGCCACTGCCGTGGAGGCCTTTCTCGCTCTGCTCGATTCTTGATAAGCCTAGTAAGGTGAAATCTGTAACTATCACTAGGTAATTGACTAAGATCGAAAATCATGAAAATCATGAAAATCATATAATTTTATTCTCCGACGGACGAACCAACCGTGCCAACAAACAAACCACCCAACTTTATTAGCTATTCATTACAACTACCTACCTAGGTAAGCTAAAAGACTCAGAACCGACCGGACCCATCAAATTCGGCTTCTATTGCTACAATCAACCACGTACTCGTATGTAATGTTATCTATTGATTGAAGTTAAAGTTGTAGTAAGTATACGTCAAGTCTTTCAATCAAAGTGACAGATTCTTCTATCAGATCAAATCTAACCAAACCATAAAACATACCTGATACATCTCTTTACTATAAGTTTGAAAATCCCTTTTCTTCCATTTATTCTTAGGAAAGAGAATTGAATGCCATCGCTTATACCTCCCTACCTATCTACCTACCTACCTACCTCTCTACCTACTATAAACACTAGTAACCCATTCATATCAATCCAAATCAAATCTCATCCAAAAATCCCACCCAGGTAAATAACTCAGCATTGACATTCAACTTTGACTGTCTACCTAGTATCTACCTCGTGGCGCACGCCCAGACTAACAAAAATATCTGATCGCACCCTGAAATCGCGTCTCGAAATAGGTACCTAGGTATCGACGAGTCTCGAGTCTATCTACCTACCCGTGGCTCGGATAATAGAGTTATCAAAACAGAATTCATCGCATTTCGGGTTCGGGTGAAGAAAATGAGTTCTTTTGTGGCTTTGATAGGGGATGTGGGATGCTGAGGAATAAGTGAATATCCATTCAGTTAGCATCTAGATAGATACCTAGGTAGGTAGAATGCAGAATATCAATATCTATATCTCTACAATACGTATTCAAGTATCATTACTTTTTCTTATAGATACCTAGGTTTCGTGGTAATATTATTAGTATATACCTACCTACTAAATACTTGCAAATCATCATCCTCGCCTCCTTTACCATATCAGATTAGAATAATCTCAAATCGATTAATATATAGGTAGGTATCAATAGCATTCGCATTTCATATTCATTTATTTATCTACCTATTCATATTCCAGATGCAACTCTCAATTGAGTCCAAAATACGGAGTACAATTCGTATGTATCACGTGATGAGATAAGATAGGTTATCTCGACGTGACCGAAAAAAGCGGTGGGAAATCGAGTCCACTTCAATAGTTTGAATTTCTTTTTATTACTATATTAAATATATATATAATCATGGTTGTAAATATAAAGAAAGCTCAAGTTTTCGATTGCGTTTCTCAATGTTCAGTATTTGATTTGAAATAAATTTATAATCTATCAAAGAAGTTATTTGAAAGGCTCAAAAGGGTATTCAATTTCCGTCGCTTCTTCAAATTCGGTTATGTAGAGGTTATATTCCGATTCTCTAATCGGGAACTCTCTACGATACTCGGAACTCGTTTATCTATTTAGTATTCGTCTGTCTATTCTTAAATTTTTCAATTGATTTACATTTCCTGTCTGTGAACCTTGGAATCTATTATATTTTGTAGTGAGTGTTATATATTATCATATATTATCATATATTATCACATCTCATTACAAATCACCATCTCACATCACAAACTCAAAATCCAATTCTGGGGATGAGATCGGCGGGGTAGGTACGAGATAGGGATAAGGAGTAGATAGGGAGAGGATATAGGGTGTGAGGTATGAGAACGATGGGATGGGGTATGGGGTATGGGGTATGGGGTATGGGGTATGAGAACGATGGGATGGGGAACAGATTTATTGAATGGGGTACAGATTTATTAAATAATTTATGGATGGATGAGGGGAAGTAAGTGAGGGAGATAGGAAGTGAGTGAGGGAGATTGAATGAGACGGCAAGCGAGAGGGGGAGGAAGAGGAGGTGAGATTTTGGGATTGGTGGTGTGGAATGGATTGGTAATATATAATATGTAGTACTATATGCAGGGCTGAAATCGGGGCTGAATTTATTGTATTCTGTTACATTGTGTTGTATTGTATGCAGACTTGGGATTAGAGATTAGAGATTAGAATTTTGAATTTAAGGAAATATCTCTTTCTCGCTTTATATTTATGAGGGTTTGTAGGGTTCTTTGAGATTTTGAGATTTTGAGATTACGCGGTGGATGAATAGTGTGATGGATATTCGGAGATCTTAAGTAAGTGTATAGCGCAGATTGTTTTGGAGATCTAGATGAATGGATGCATAGATGGATGAATACTTCCATGTAGATATTTCAGTAATGTGTGTTTGTAAGATTACTAGGAATTGGGAATGGGATTTTGGGGTTGGGGATATGGGTATGGTATGGTATGGTATATACCAAGTAGATTGGTAGGAGGTAGTTGTACCGAGGAAAGCGATGGATGTTTTTGAGAAAAATTTGTATATGTAATAGGTGTGTATGTAGATTGGTTTGATATTGGTGTGATATTCAAGCTTATCGAGTATGGATGTAGATCTATGAGTTAAAGAAGGAAAAACAAAAAGAGAAGATCTCGGATGTGAATCGTGGTAGCTACTAGGTAGTTGTGGATGGATGGATGGATGGGCATTTGAATCGAGAACTTCAAGGCTTGAAGTTTAAGGAGAGGGTTTGGATTTCCAAGGAAAAGGAAAAGGCTTCGTGTCTGTGGATTTAGATTTAGATGGAATTGGATGGGAACTGGAGATGTGGGTTTGGTCTTTTGGGTTGTGGAATACTTACTAGGTAGGTAGGTAGGTATCGATATTTTCTGAAGCGTTGAGCGCGAAGTGTGATTTGATACTTAGTTCGGGGTATTAGATATGTAGTTAGTTCTACTTGTCAAAAGTATCTATTGAAAAAATCAATCGACTACTAGAATCTACAGCTTGAAATTCTTAGAAAGGTGGATTGAATTGTAGATCTACTATGATCTCTGAGTTTATTCAATTCTGACAGATTGAACATCGAGCGAGTGCAATTTGTGTGGTTGTTAGCATTCTAGAACCAGAGATCGATATTGATATCTGTGTGTGCATATACCTAATAAAATCCAAAGTATATCTATCCTTGAATAGATACCTACTAGGTATGGCCACACAAGATGATATGCATATACTTTAGGCTTGATGAATTGAATTCGGTAATATATGTCCCGGTCGGTAATTCTCTTATTGCCAAGATGTCGGATGGAGACTTCAACATCATACTAGGTATTCCTCATAGTATTTCAAATCTACAATCTCACCTATGAGATGGATAGGAAAGGTCGGAGCAGACGATTGTAAATTATCTGTGTGCCACAAACGCGTGCCACAAACGCTTAGTCGCATAGGATATTTCGGTACCTAGGTATCCATTAGTAGGCAATCCATGCGTTTGCAATCGGCAATATGCCATGTAGATTTCTCATGCAGCATTCCGTCTCTTGCGTAGAGTATGGATCAGTAGCCAAACGAAAACGTGTAGATAATGGCAGATGAAGAAAGAGTTGAGAAGATCTGTCAAATTTCTTCTTCCACGTTTCGATGGAGATACATGATGTAGACTTGGTGTTGCGGGGACATTTTAAGATATTGTTCCTTTTCAAGTGGGTATTTATTTCTCCTTTTACTTATGGTAGCTAGAAAGAGTTATGTGAGATGCTTAGTTTAATGTGTCTTTTTGATATTGAAGGGATCCGGTCTTCTCCGTCATTGGAAGAGCATCTCTTCCACCATCTCCACCATTCCCTCCATTTCTCCGGGGTAATGTCACCAGGATCTAGGATCGAACAGTCATCGACTGGAAGGTGATGCTCGTATCACATAGTAAAATTGTTGAGTATCGATTTACCTACCTCGGTAAGATGCGCCAGCTATTGAAGCAACTGCTCAATCGATTAATCATATATCATTGAAACTTTTAACTGTGGGCTGAAAACTATGTACCTGCATTACATTATATAAGCCACTGCAATCCTCCTAGGTAAACTTAGCTTACCAATAGATTCATACCATCGTTTATGTTGTGCATATCTGCCTAGGTAGGTAGGTAGGTAGGTAGTCAACGGTTTGAATGCCAAGAGAGGCGCTAACGTTAGATCTCTTAGTTCACCTTTCAATAAGCCTCATTCTGATTCCACTTTTCCCCATCAAACCACCACACACGACGAGATTCTTGTTTCTTCGATATCTTAATTACCATGACTTTGATCCACAAGTGATATCAATATCACTACTCCACGCTGTCAAATATTAACGAACATCAAGACAGTAGATTACGACCTAGTAGTCACTTCCTACGATATAGTCCTGGGATCTGCAGTAACGTGACGAGCTCTTATCCAATCACATACCTATGTACAAGTTACTAAGGATTGTGCCGAGCTACGGGATTCCAAATGAACAGCCAGCAACGCCTTGGGAAGGACTACCCATTAACGTCACAAGCAAATTCAAATAATTCGCCGGCAAAGGGAATACCAGAAGATTGCGAATGAACAACTTGGTTTAGTCGCACAGCATAGCATGGCGCAGAATCCTTACAACTACACATTACAGATATTGACCACCTGGGTAGTAGTATTGGCTTTCTTCGTCGGAGAAAAAGATTTCATATTGACCACACAAGTCCGTGAAAAGACCCGAGGAACTGAACTCTATCATGAGCTACCAGGTAAGCCTTTGGATCTAATACTTCTAAGAGTATGGGCTAAGAGACCTTCCTGATCTTTTCCTAGAAACATGAGCCAAGTCGTCGCCTATAGACTTTCTTGACAGTCGTTCTCACAGAATCGATTGATCGTCATGATTTAGTATCATTTAGAGCTGACACTCAGAGATAGATAAGACGTTCTCACGACTAGATCTATACTAAGAAGCATACCAGACAGGTTCAAGTAAGGCTAAATCTTTCTACTTAAAAAGTCTATGACTGTATTCAATAGTCGTTAAGACTTAAGAGAATTCCTCTCAGCTTTTCAAAAAATTTCTTTCACTCCCTTTAAAATCCATCATTCTATCAATCTACTGCGAACAGGTGTCTCAGTTCTTCATTACTCACTCTCATATTCTCTGACCTTCGTTATACCCGTGTAACTGCACAAGGGCATTGAAAAGTTTACAAGGCGGTTTTCAGGTTCCCGAAAACCCTTGACACACTCTCTGTATGTATTCATATTCTGATGTACTCCTACTCAGTTGTAAGAGCCTTGTGGGAGCATACCTTCTGATAAGATAAACAGTCACTCGTATCACAAAGTAACATCTCCACGTGTTTGTAACGTTGACGTCGAAATTAACAATCAATTGAGCTTCCTTCCAGACTCAATCACGAACATCACCGACAATAATTATTAACATCTCCATTTGACTACCTAAGGACATCATAAAGATGGGTTTAGGAAACTATTTCAAACCAAAGCCTGAGCCGGCGACTAGAGCGGGATCTTCTACCATTAATGAGAAGCAAGGTCCTACTGGGATTCCACAAACAGGCAATAATGCCTCACTACTTCAACCTATGAATGAAAACCCTGCTTCGCAATCATCGACAAGAACTTCCACCTCAAATCGATCAAACGCTGGCTCAAACTTGATTGGGGGTATAAAATACGAGGTTATGGTCAACTTTATCCACCAACAACAATGCGCAAATCTCTGGGTCAGTGATGATAGTGGAGAATTTGAGGGTGTTGTACTTAGAAAGGCAAGAGGTACATATCTGGCTTGCCCGCCACAATTAGGAAGTTCAGCTTTTGCTGCAGCATGTGCAAGTCTTAACGTTCAAGTAAGCAATTCTGATAAATCATTTAAACTTGCAAGTCGCTAATCTTCACAGTGCGCAATGACAGTAAACTCTCGAGTTATCAAGACTTTTCTGGAATGCTCGCCAGAGGCTATCGATGTCCCGCTTTTAAATGGTCTCAGGATACAGATTGTACCAGCCATGGAGGATTTACCTCGCGCGAGGAAGCACCAATTTGCTGCATTTGTTGCATCTGAGGCTTTGTTAGTTGTGTGGGATGATGATGCGCTAAATTTGATCGAACGAGCAAAACAAATTCAAGCAGAATTAATGGAATTGGTTTGGAAGCTCGAGGAAGGCATCAAGGAAGAAAAGAAAGCTCCAAATGTTACCGCTGTGGAAATGGACGTGGAAACTGGCCGACCTCTACCACAAACGCGTGCACTACACTTGCAAAACACAATTTTGGTTACCCTCACCCTCATTTTAATCATCACAACTCTGGGTCTTGGCATCCGTCAAATATGCGTTGAGACTAGTGTTGATAAAAATTACAGTCGTTGGGCACTCCTGATTTTGACCCCCGTCCAAATTTTCTTCACTCTTTTCTTCGCTCAAGCCATCGTGGGATGTCTGGCTCAGCTCTTCGGACCGGTACGACAAATGAAAGCCAACTCCGTGTTTTACTCCGCCGAAGCACCACCACGTGTTCTCAAAGGAAATCTTCCGCACATCACCATTCAATGCCCCGTTTATAAGGAGGGACTGGAATCCGTTATTGCGCCTACTGTAAAATCCATCAAGGCAGCCATTTCTACGTATGAATTACAAGGTGGTTCAGCCAACATGTTTGTTAATGATGATGGTCTTCAAATTCTTGGTGCGAAGGAACGACAAGCAAGAATTGACTTTTATGCTGATCACAGCATCGGATGGGTTGCTCGGCCAAGGCATGGAGATAATTTCACCAGAAGAGGAAAATGTAAGTCTCCGTTTGAAAATATTTGAAGTCCTGTCGCTAACATTTAAACAGTCAAGAAAGTAAGCAACAACCACACCATTGATGTCATTATTTACTGCAGTTAATTTACTCAAACGCTATGACTTATGCTAACAGTACTTCTTAGGCTTCCAACATGAACTTCGGACTTCATATCTCTTGTATGGTTGAGGAGAAGTTAGCCTTGATCCAAAGACCCTCGGATTGGACTCAAGCAGATGAAGCACAGGCATATGGAAGATGCTTGGCAGAAGCTTTGCAGGACAATGGTAGAGCATGGGCTGATGGAAATATTCGCATTGGCGACTACATCCTGTTGAGTAAGTTTTCACTAATATTGATGAAGAGACTCATCTAACATATTTTAGTTGATTCTGATACTCGTGTCCCCACGGATTGTTTATTGGATGCTTGCACTGAAATGGAACTATCCCCCGAAGTTGGCATTATGCAATTCTCATCTGGTGTGATGCAGGTTGTCAATACCTATTTCGAAAATGGTATCACTTTCTTCACGAACTTGATTTATACCGCTATCCGATATACTGTTTCGAACGGAGATGTCGCTCCTTTCGTTGGTCACAATGCTATTTTACGCTGGGAAGCCATTCAGCAGGTTTCATATGTAGATGAGGATGGATATGAAAAGTTTTGGTCAGAGTCTCATGTATCCGAAGATTTTGATATGTCTCTTCGCCTTCAAGTAAATGGGTACATTATTCGTTTGGCTGCATGGGCTGGTGAAGGATTTAAGGAGGGTGTGTCATTGACCGTTTACGATGAACTTGCTAGATGGGAGAAGTATGCATATGGTTGCAACGAACTTCTCTTCCACCCATTGCGTATGTGGTTCTACAAAGGACCATTTACACCTCTCTTCAAAAGCTTCTTGTTCTCCAATATTCGATTCACCTCGAAGATCACAATTATCTCATACATCGGTACCTATTATGCCATTGGAGCTGCCTGGATTTTAACCACAACCAACTACTTCGCTATTGGATGGTTCAACGGATACCTTGACAAGTACTATATCGATTCCTGGAAAGTTTGGTTCTCCATCGTCATCGTATTTAACGGTCTTGGAAACATCGCACTAGCAGGAATGCGCTACCGAGCCGGTGAACGCAGTCTCGGCTATTCCCTCTACGAAAACTTCAAGTGGACATTAATGTTGGCCATCTTTCTCGGTGGTCTGTCCCTCCACGTTTCCCAAGCCCTTCTCTCGCACATGTTCGAAATCGATATGACGTGGGGTTCCACATCCAAAGAAGCAGAATTCAGCAACTTCTTCATCGAAATCCCAAAGGTCTTGAAAAATTTCAAGTACTCCATGATCTTTTCTCTCCTGGGCATATCCTGTATTGTTATCCTGGCCACTGCACCTTTCATTCCGTACGATTGGCGCATTCAGGATTTCGTGGCAATTCTACCTATGGCTACTGTTACAGGGAGTCATTTACTTTTACCCATTGCTTTGAATCCGGCTCTTATGACGTTTTCGTGGTGAGGCCGTTGTGAAGCCTTTAAAGCTTTTGTTATTTGCTTAGCTTGTGTAAAGGGAAAGCGCTACAGGTTTGGGTTAGGGGGGGTTGGTTCTTGGTGTTTAGGGTGTTTGTGGTGTTTATAAGGAGAGAGCTTAGCTATGCGTTACATTACGCGTTATATGTTAAGGTTACGTGTAAGATATGTTAATAAATTCATTATCAAATTGATACATAGATGAATATATTGGTTTTTTCGCAGTAGTAAAGATCACAACAAGAATGACTTGTAGCTGTGCATTGAATGGAATGGAATGGAGAATATGGGTGTGGTTAAAAGTTGAAATTTTGTATGTTTGGATTTTTGAGGAAGTTTTTGAATACTCGCTTGAGAGTGGGGAAGGGATGGAGATTTGGGGTTGGGATTGGATTTGAATTTGGATTTGGGTGTGTAGATTGTGGGTTGATTGGAGGATAGGTATGAGTGAGCGAATGAGTAGATGGGTTCTTAACTATTAATATTCCGATTCCGATCCTGACTCTGATATTCATCGCGAAAGAGACTTTATTTATTTGCAATTCAGATTTGCTATTCAAAATAAAAGTTTTGAACATTTTACATTTTATACTCATTGTGGATGGAGAGGGAGATGTGTGGGATGGGTGAATAGATGGATAGTGTGACATGATATAAGGATATGAGAATATTATGAATAATTAGTACATACATACATCTGTGATCCCACACTACGAGTTCTCCAAGAATAAATGGATATCGAATAATGAGCCAGCCGTATCGCTTCCATAGCAGTTTACATACCCTATGTACCTAGGTATATGTAGGTATCTATCTCGGGCGATTGGTCGAATGGAATGCGGGATATATGTGTGGGAGCTGTTTACCGAGAGGGAATTCGTTCGGTGATGTATTTTGAGTTAGGGAGATGGAGATGGAGTAACGGAAGGATAATTGTGCGGGGTATGGAGAGGAGGTGGAGAGGATACATGAATACGATTGTGGAGACTGGGAGATTGTGGTCGAAGACTGAGAGACCGATGGTGAAGTGAATATTAACGGCCAGTCTACGTGGATTATACAGATAGATGCTTTTAGGTTTGAGTTCTGGGTGTTTAGTGAGGTTTCGAGAGCGAGGGTAGATTCACTGCAATGAGATTTCTTGTGCATTCTGTGATTCTTGGATGGGGGTATTCTATCAAAACCTCTCTTCCCGAGGTCATGGAAGATTTTGTATGAGTGCATGTGTGTTCTCACCTCGTACTAAACAATAAACAATATACTTTGCAGTGCAGACCTCATCGTCAAGTAAGTAAGAAAGAGGTGTGCAAGAATATGAGTGTCGGGGAGTTTGTAGCTTTTGTAAAAGGACTGATGTTTTATCGAGATCGATTCTTGCTGAGAATTGAGGATAATGTAAGATTACCATGATTTTCTTCTCCAAAATACTCGTTTGTGTCTGGAGTATGCGATTTGGAATTTGAGGATTTCTCTCAATTGATTTTCTCATAACGGAACTTCAAAAAAACACATCTTTGGGATCTCTCATCTCATCTCATCTCATCTCATCTCATCTCATCTCATCTCATCTCATCTCATCTCATCTCATCTCATCTCATCTCATCT
>PQXL01000151.1:0-76603 GCA_004916875.1 Botrytis galanthina
CCCTCTCCCTCTCCCTCTCCCTCTCCCTCTCCCTATCCCTCATCAACCCCAATTCCAATTCCATCTCCAACCTCAACCCCAACTCCAACCCCAATCCTAACCCTAATCTTTCGCTTCATCTCATCTTCCCCTTTCCTCCCTCCTAATCTCAAAGCAAATATAATATCAATACTAACACCAACATTATAACAAAGAGCTCAATACCCAACCCCATCCCTATATGCCAGCTTCCCTCGCTACCTACCGAACTACCACCTTACCTCATCCGTCTCCAACTATACCCATCCCTAATCTTTCCCTCTTTTGAAAGATCGAACAAACTTTTAGCAAATTGGAATCAATACATCCATCTATGTATTCATTGCTCAAAAATTTGTAAAACTGATATAGGGTTTACAATCTAAATTTATTATTCTGTTTTGTTTGTCTAGGATCTATTTTTGTTCCTCAGCCTGCACTGCATCCATCTCTCGTTTTTCTCCAGCCAGTCAATTCATCAATGATTTTAATATCCATGTCCAGTTCGATTAATCTAGGAATTCCATTCAATTACCCCCTTCGTATCCACACTGGAGCTCCGTCTATTGATCTTCTCCCATCGTATACCACTGGTATTTTTGTAATGCTATCTTCTACCATTACCACTTAATACTTGTGACCCAAAATGATTCACCTTTAGCCATATTATTCCCATGCCCTATCACTCCAACTTTTGATACCCCGCACCTATCTCTCGCCATCTAATAAATACCTGGCAAGATAACCCACCTCACTTTCTGACAATACGTTTCCCATCCCTTCCCATATTTCTTCGAGCATCTCTCCTCATCCCGCCAGCAGCGATGAATTAACAGAATCGTCATGAAAATTGCGTATGTCCATGGCAACAAATTATGCGTACCACAAGCTGCACACATGGAATAAGAAAGGATAAGGTCGCCCAAGTAATTGATATGTCTCGCCATACCCCACCAGCCAGAGCAAAGAAGAATGCTGTCATGTTCTTTGCCATCTTTCGTTCGATATTTGACGTGTAAAACATCTGCTGGAGCACCCCAAAGTTGACAATTACCCTTGGTGCGACGAGCGAGATCCTTTTGGTGATTGACGCTTCGGAAGATGATATAACCACTGACACCTGAGGTAAACAACATCATGGCACTGAGAGGTGATAGAGAGTGAGGATATCTTGAAAGATATTGAGTCTGAAGGGTATACATGGATGGCAACCAAACCATGGATCCCCATGCAAGATAGAAACCAAAGTGGTCATGACAGATATCGATAGTTCGAAGGTACCAATCTTCGTTGATAAAGAAGTCCACAACGTAGAGACCGTGTAGGAAAGTGCTCAGAATGATGGAATTGGTGATATATCCGTAGTTTTGATACTGATACGCGATGAAGGACATGTCACTATATCGAGATTAGAGAATGACATAGGTTGGACTGGAAGTGGAAAGTGCAAATCAAACACATGACCAAGAAAATTCGAGTTTAACATACATAAGAGTCCAGGCAATTATCCCAGGCCGCCCATTGTGGAACAATTTGAAGTCGAAGTGATTTCCGAATCTAGGGTTGAGTTCGATTCCCATGTACAGATCGTACAAGACGGAGCCTGTCACCGTGTCAGTATCAAATTACACAAATCTCATCCCATCAACCCCAACTTACCACTGAATTTTCGATCGCCTTCATGGGTTGGACACATATGAGCTTTCAGATAAGCAAACCCAGATAATAGAAACCCATAAACATTCACTGAGATCAATAATGCCTGCCAATGTTTTGCGAGAATTGCTGGATCCAAGAGTCCACAATATGATGAAAGGAGGAACAAAGCATGAGTGACAAACCAAGCTGAAAGACCATTTGTACGGTACTTGAGAAGATTTCCAGCTGGAGTGAGTTGACCCGTACTCAATTTGGTCGGTAAAAATTGGTACAGGAGTGCTTGGAATAACAACCACGCTCCATAACCAACATTCGTTCTCAAATTTCCTCGAGGTGCATGTTGCCATAAGAAGTTGATGGGTCCAATCATGGCCATTGATTTGTATGCTGAAGTTAAAGATCCTTCAAAGCGTGATAGTGCAATCCAATAGAATATGACAATGATTGGACATAGCAGCATGATGCTCGCACATCCTAAGGAATGTAACCACGAACCATGATGATGCCGTCGACCCCATGAGATACTCGAATCTCGAGTTGTTGAGAATGAAGCCAATCGAGCTCGATTGATGGTGACATTTGATTTATCGGGAGCATCTTGCTGTAAAGTTTCAATTACATCGTGCAGACCCGGCGAAGGGAGAATGATTGATTCCATCGTATGGGTTGGGCCCCACGATATTTTGTAAGGAGAGTGAGAGGTATGTTGTGGTGGAATATTGAGATGCACTCGAGGTTGTACGAATGATGCAAGGGAAAGGAAAAAGAAATGAGGAAGGGTGAGGTAACGGGTAGCGACTAGGTCCTAATGAGGTAGTAACCTTGATAGGAAGAAAAGGTGAAAGTAGATGGAACCAAGGAAGGAAGTAAAACAAGAGTCAAAAAAGATAAAACATACAGTCAGTCAGCCAGTCAGCCAGTCAGCCAGTCAGTCCGTACACGTGCAAATGAATGAAGAGATGGAGATGGAGATGGAGATGAATGAAGGGTCGTTAAGAAGAGCTTTAAAGATGGTGGGTGAGGAGAGAAGAGGAACTGAAGTGGGAATGGAAATGGAAATGGAAATGGAAATGGAAATGGAAATGGAAATGGAAATGGAAATGGAAATGAAAGATAGAATTGTCATTGGTGTTGTTTTGAATCCTGAGTAGGTAGGTACGAGTATACTTGTGCGGGATACTCTATCTATTATTCATGGATTTGCATTGCATATGCACACCACTTCTCCGGATACGGCAGTGGTTTGGGTGATGTGAGAGGAAGTGACTACTAGGTAGGTGGATGGGAGGTACTAGGTATATACCAAGTACGAGGTAGATACTCGATCGATACGACCTAGTTTGATTCAAAGAGATAGAAAATTAAATAAGAGACTGTTTGTTGAGAAAGACGTCCGACCGACTCTCCAACCTCCCACCTCCAACCTAGAAGGTAAAACTTAATGTCTTGTATCGTATGTTGACAGACATCCTTTCCCGAGTACCGATGCTACTGATGATGAGTTGTTACCTAGTACTGACTTGGTATGTAATTAGTAGGTACTAATAAGGAACCTTAGTAAGTGGTGTTGGAGAGAATTAGATGCCTAAATATTCAGGTTTAATTAATTATCTTCTTTCTTCTTTCTTTCCTCTCTTCCTTTATACTTTCTATTCCTTCCTATCTTCCACCCAATCTAACCTATCTACCCACTCCAGATCCAAGAATCATTTATTCACATTAAAAGAAAACAAACTCACCGGCACCACTGCCACAACACCACTATTACCACTACCATTACCACTACCATCACCATCACCACTACCATCACCATCACCATCACCATCACCATCACCATCACCAAAACCATCACCATCACCATCACCATCACCATCACCATCACCATCACCATAACAATCCACACCCAACATCCAATGAGGTCAAGACTTTTCTATTCCCTAGTCCCAGACGATCCAAAGACGTGTAACCACAACAAGTTACTAGGTACCTTGATTCTTTCTACTATCGATTGATGGCACTACTCCGTACGATATACATCAATCATAATCATAATCATAATCATCATCAGTAGATGATCTAAATCCATCGAATATCAAACCGATAGGTTAATTCTCAAAATATCCATAACCACCAACCCATAACCTACTCCGTATATCGTAATCAATCTCTAAACATCTAAACATCCCTTTCCAGTTTCCACAAACCATACTCCGTACATTCGTACCGCAAGAGATTAGATACCTAGGTAGGTAGTATCCATCCATCTATCCATCCATATACAACCGCGTACGAGTACACATACCTAATACGAACCTACCTATCATATCATATCATATCATATCATCTCCTCCCTCCAGATCCAGATCCAGAACCAGCTCCAACCATTTTCGTAATCGAAATCCCAAGCCACATGAACCTTATTTATCAATTCACCCAGTCACCCAAACACCCAAACACCCAAACATCAAAAGATACTCAAAAGGTCTTACCTACTATCCTTCACCCATACCATACTCACTAGGTACTTCAATAAACTTTTACATAGGTAACTACTAGGTAATAAGGTTCCCTCCTACCTACCTACCTGGTACATAATCTATGCCTACCTAGGTATGTACCAAGTAGTACCAATACTAAAGAATTTCTCAACCAAAATAGCTTCATTCCCCACGGCGGGAAGAACCCTTGAAGGTTGTTTGTCTAAACACGAATACGAATACAGATACAGATATGGTGGGAAAACTCTTGATATCTTATTATTGCATACCTAGGGACGTACAAAACTATATTTCACTTCTGGACAAATGTGGACTCCGAGAGGAATCACAGAATATTTCTCGTCTGGCACTATTGTAGTCACGATGGGAGTTTTGATGATTATTGATTTGCCTACTATCATGGGTTATCTGTAATTACCTAGGTATAACGAGCTCATTCGGATCTTCAAATCCGCACTGTAACTTGGTCAGCAAATTGTACTACCCAGTTGAAGTGTAAATTCAATACAAGATAAACAGACAATCAGAAGGAAGGCAACGGAAATCTCCACACGGTTTTGCGCTCTCGGAGATATAATGATTTAACATCCGAAATATTTCATCATATGAAGTCAAAGGAAAATTGAATGGTAAGTGAAGAGAAAGAAGACTGACCGTGGAGTATTATTTCTGAATACCGGTGAAACTCAGAAGCAGTAGCACGTAAATGTTGTGTACACTTTCAGTAACACTTCCCATTTACCATGCTGTAATGTCATCCACTTCTGCCTCTCCAAAGGTACTGCTTTTGGTAATAGCTCCCACACCGTCTTCAGCTACAACTCCTTCAATGCCAGGAGCTTCCATAATATCGGGTAAAACTTCATTCAAGAATTCCAGGATGTGTTGATTGACTTGTTCAAACTGTAGCAAGAATGCATCATGGCCTTCGGGGGATTCAATCTTTCGAAGACGTGCATTTGGTACTGAAGCTGCAATCTCTTTCTGCTCATCAAATGTGAAAAGTCCATCACTCTCAATACCGAGTACCAACGTTGGCTGTTGAATTTGTGAAAGAGCTTCAGCAATAGGGTCCGCTGAATCTGCTGGCACTCGATATCTTGAAACATCATGAGTATCAAGTTTGCGGGTGATGGCAATATAACAGTTTCCATCAAAACGTTTGACAAATTTTTCACCTTGATAACGAAGATAGGATTGCGCGGAAAAGTAATGAGAGGTTGACTTGCGCTTAGGAACAGGTCGGTCTGTTGGTGGGGATGATGAGGGAGTTGCGCCGTGAAATTGCGGGTCAGTGAAGTTTGCAGGGTTACCACCGTTGGCAGTAATGTTTTCACTGGCCATGGTTGAAATGGCAGCCGAGCTTCCAGGTCTGGAAGATATTGGGGATCTGGTCTGTCTGTGTCCATCATTGTGAATTGCCCTGTGAATATCTGATGCTGTGGCAGATTGTTGGCCTTCGCTAATGGTCTGTTTTTTTGAAGCATCAGGTATGTTTCGTCCAAACCTTGCCTCGAATGAGTTTCGACTTCGATACGTAAGCAACGCAGACATGCGTGCCGCACCCAGTCCTGCTGTTGGAGGATCCGAAAATGGGTAATAGCCGTCATCGTACTTTGGATCCGCATAGATGCTTTGCCTTTGGGCTTCTCCCCAACTGATTCCCCAAGCACTATGTCTGCTAGAGGTTGCGATTGGCACAATGGCTCTAACATAATCCTTGCCAAAGTATGCCCATTCAAGTACCAGCATACCTCCCATAGAACCTCCTATGACCGCTGCTACCTGTCGAACTCCTAACTCGTCCAAGAGAAGTTTGTGAATGCTAATAGCAGTCAGTATTGTACTAAGCCCATTGAAAATTGCTGACATACTTGACATCATCTCGAATAGTTGTCAAAGGGAATTCAGGGCCATATCTTTCATTTTTTGGGTCCCCATTCTTGCAAGTGACAGGACTCGCGCTCCCGTAAGGGCTTCCCAGACTGTTCATACATATCACGAAAAATCTCGATATATCAAATGCTCGACCAGGTCCACCTAGAAGAGGTCCCCACCAATCGCTGACATCTGCACTGCCAGTCAAAGCATGGCATATTACCATGGCATTATCGCGATTAGGTGAAAGTTTTCCTCTGGTGCTGTATGCCAACGGAACATTGTGTAAAGTTTCGCCGGACTCTAACGTGAAGGATGGGATGATGGCGATAGTTTGGTCGGGTATGAGGGATGCAAATGGGTTTTCGGGTTGTTGCTGCGTTCTTTCTTGTAGTATTCAGTCACTGCTTCTTCCAAGAATTGAGGGGTAATTTTTATTGTTTGGGCAAATCATTGAAGATGTAACTACTGACCGTATCGTGGTGCATTGGGTTCTGTTCCCGCAGAACCAGTAGATTGAGATGAAGCTGCCATTTTGCGATTGTATATATGTCGAAAGAATAGCTAGATTTGGCACAAGGGATAGAAGAAATTTATTATTATGCAAGACTTGCTTGCTTGAGTCATTAAAGGAGGGGGGTTGTTTAAAAAAACGTCATCAATAGCCAGTCACAATTGATTTGGCAAGTAAGAAAACTTTGAAGGGTTCTTTCACGGTCGGAGAACGGAACAAAAACCATTTATGTTGTTGTTAGTCAATGTTGGGGCATTCCAAGGTTGATAAGGAAAACCTGGCTCGCCTGGCTCCTGGGAAGATAGCTAGATAGGTAGCTGGAGCTCACAGTAGGTCCACGGGTACCGCTTTCATAGTTGGATACTTTGATGAGGCTGAAAGTTGAGTGAAACCTGGAACGCCATTGTGGCTTTATTGTGGCTCAAAGTCAAGTATAATCTGACTACAGATCAATACAGCTTAGTGTATTTCTCTCTCACGCGAACGCGGGAAACCTTTCATTGCTTAAGGATTTTGAAGATGTTTCTAACTAAATATTAACAATTGATAATATTACTACAAAGTCGAATACAAAATCTGCGCAACTCATAATTTCATTGTCGCGGATCACCTGTGATTTATTTCAAAGTTGTTTAATTATTCGACGACTTCGAATTCGACGGAAGCACAAATCACATCGAACCTTGATCGCATTATCGCATACAATTCTTTGCTATTACTAGCATTTCGACACACATGTACGCAGATCGTTGAGCTTTATCGATAGACTTGGAGATGGCTCCAGCAGGGAAGCGAAAGAGGAATGATAGAAATTCCGTAGACCAGGGTGAGCCTCGACCTTCACCTCATCGACCGGGAAATACTTCTTTAGGTCAGCATGAAAGAGAATTTGGTGTGCGCGAGGGCGGCAACAGAAGAAGCAGCAGAGGAGGTCAAGGTAATCAAGGCGGAGGTAGAGGGCGTAGAAATGATGGTCGCAGTTCGAATAATTCAAACAATTCAAATACTTCAAGCAATTCGAGCAATCCTAGTAACCTCTCGATAGCTACCAGAGCCACCCCAACACCAGGACCAATGTCTCCACCTCCCAGACCTTCGAGCGCTTCTCATACGACTCCAGCGCAAACTCCAACCCCGATGAACACGAACGATATGATCAGTCCTAGTTGGAACCCAGACCCTGCTCCTTTCGATTACGTTTTCCTTACCGACGATCAAATGTCTTCATGGACATCAACTGGCCGACAAGAAGTGGTGGAAAAGGGAATCCAAGCTCGTCAGGATGAAGATACAATGGATTTGGCAACAGTGTTTCAAGAATTCATTCGTGCTACCCTCGATGGCCGCATTGATGGCGCTGATGCGGGCAATTGCATCAAAGAGATATTGGGACCAGATACATCGCCGGTAGACAGCCTCCCAGGCACCCTGGAACCGCAAGCTTTGTTCCTTGACTCTCTATCTATGATGTTTGAATTAGAAGATCTCAAAACACCCAATACTGCACTTCGCACATTCGTTTTCTCCACAGGCATATCCGCCATGGTAATGCGACAGAAATTGGATGCCACTCTTTTATTGAACCTTGGACTCACGAGAGACACCTTTACACGCATGGGAATTCGACAAGCAACTCATCTTCTCTACCGACAGGCAAACTACAATCTTTTGAGGGAGGAGACGGAAGGATACTCGAAATTGGTCACAGAGCTTTTCACAACTAGTGGGAGTGAACCTCCTTCAAGTGAGGTTGTTGAAGATGCCTTCGAGAAAGTGAAAGGTCTGATAGGAACTTTTGATCTCGATGTGGGAAGAGTGCTCGACATCACGTTGGACGTGTTTGCGGCTGTTCTAATCAAACAATTTCGTTTCTTCATAAAGTTTCTCCGTGTTAGCTCTTGGTGGCCGAGAAGCGGCGAATTCGACAAGATACCTCGATGTGGTGGTCTTCCACCGTGGGCTTTACCCAGCGCTCCTGGTTGGACTTCAACCGACGAAGAGGAAGAACTTGCTACAAATCAAAGGTTGGAGCGCGACAAACTATTCTGGGATCGGGCTCGTGACGTTGGTATTGAAGCGTTCTTCGAGCTCGGAGGTCGCCAACCCGTAGATTCGGAGACGAAACAACGACTTCTCGAAGAGGATGATACAAAGCTTGACGAAGATTATCAATGGATAAAAGCAACTGGAACTTATCCACCTTCTGGAAACCGAACAGCAGCTCAGTTGCTTGGATTCAAACTACGTTTCTACGCCTCAGCGGCCCGAGACAATGAAGACGTGTTGCCTGCGAATTTGATTTATCTGACAGCTTTGCTGATCAAGATTGGGTTCATCTCCCTCAAGGACCTATACCCTCATTTATGGCCTCTAGACGAAGACATGGAAGCCGTTCGTGATGCTAAGATGAAGGAAATCGAGGAGAAAGAGAAGGCTAGTCGTGGAGGCACAATGAATGCATTGATGATGGCTGGAGCATTGGTAGATGATACTTTGCCGAACGGGGGACGAACTCGTGATGCCACAACTACCAAATCCGATGCATCTGGCAAACCGACAACCGAGGTTGATGACAAAGACAAGCTGAATGAACCTTCGGACCAGAAGGTGCAGCTTTTAACCTGTCTTCTGACGATTGGAGCAATTCCTGAATCTCTGTTCATTCTTGGACGATTTCCTTGGCTGCCAGAAGCGTACCCGGAACTTCTCGACTTGATACATCGTATCTTGAATCATTCTATTCAGCATGTTTTCGATTTAAGTCGACCATCCACTTCAGCAGTACCAGACTGCCCAAGTAAGAAGGTTTTAGATCCCGACCAAACCGGTATGCCCAAGGGCTCAATTCGTTTACTTGCACTGCCTCCTCGGAAGCAATTGCGATGGCCTTTTCCAGATAAATTCGATACAAATGACAACAATGCATATAGATTCTACTGGGATGAGTGGGCAGATAATGTACCTGTCTGCCAGACCGTGGACGATATATTCACTCTTTGCGGATCTCTACTTAACTATTCTGGTGTTAACATCGGAAAAGACGCTAGTTTACTGTCAAAGTTAGCCAGGATTGGTACACAAAGTCTTGCAGAGGATCGTTCAACGCAAAATTTTGACCGATGGCAAGATCTGCTCAAGCGTCTCCTTGTTCCAGCACTGAGCTTAACTAAAGCGAATACAAGTATTGTCAATGAAGTGTATGGTATGCTTCGCTTTTATCCTCTATCTATCAGATACTCCATCTATGCAGAGTGGTTTGAGGGCCAGATCTCTCGTTTGCCACCGATGAGAGCTGCATTCGCCAAAACTAAATCCGAGACAATTAGTACTATGAAAAGAATTAGTATGACCAATCTTACTGTGATGGCACGAGCTCTGGCCAAGATTGCTTATGCATCGCCGGGCATAGTATTTAGTGTGGCTCTGGGCCAGATCGAAGCATACACCAATCTTACAGAAGTTGTTGTGGAGTGTGGCAAATACTTTACTGACCTAGGATATGATGTTCTCGTTTGGTCGCTATTGAGTTCACTGGGAGGAAAGGACAGGAATCGAAATGATGCCGAATTCGCACTTCTCCCAAGTAGATGGCTTCTAGCACTGTCAAGATTCTCTGGCAAAGTCTTTAAGCGATATTCTATAATGAACTTAATTCCCCTCATCCAGTACGTTAATGATCAACTTCACCGGGGAAACTCAACCGACTTGGTCATTCTTAAGGAGCTCATCTCACAAATGTCTGGAATTGTGCCCGACACCGATTTTAACGATTCTCAACTCGCTGCCATGACTGGAGGCGAGCTTTTAAGGCGCCAGACATTAATCAACCTCCAAGATAAACGTTACGAATCTCTGAAGACAGCAAAGCGACTTATGAGAGGTTTGACTGACACCAAGTTGGGTGGTCAACTTTTGCTGTCCATTGCACAGCACAGACAATCGGCCATCTATAATGTCTCAGATGATGAGGCTCCTATTAAACTATTAGCTACGATGATTGATGACACTCAAATGATCCTTTTCCAGTATCTGGATCTTCTCCGCAGCAACCTTTCAATTGAGGAGTTCGACGATCTCGTCCCAGGAATTTCCGAACTCATGAAAGATTTTGGCTTAGACCCAACACTTGCTTTCATGATTGGTCGTCCAAGTATCTCACATCGCGTCAGCAAGTTACTATCCTCAAATGTTAATGGAAATTCGAATTCTTCACCGTCATTAGTGGAGGCTGTAGCTACAGAGGTAGATGCAGAAGGTGATGTGGGTATGAACGGCGATGATCCAAACCCCGCGGTCAAAGAATCCATAGCAGTGAATGGAGCATCTACCCCGCAGGATGATGTACAGATGTCAGATGTAAAGGAGGGAGATTCGCCATCGGAAACAGCAGCAACAGAAACGGATTCGCTTCATGATCTACTGCAACCGTATATCACTACTGTTGAGGAGGTCCTGCCTGAAGGCTCTTGGGCATTTCTCACTTCTGAATTCTACGTTGTATTTTGGAGCTCTACACTAAGCGACCTGGCTATTCCTAGTCATAGCTACGAAGCAGAAATCTCTCGTCTGCTGAAAGAACAAGGTGATGTAATGAAGGACCGTTCAGACATGAGTAGGGCCGGAATGGCAAGGAAAGAAGAAACTAGAAAAGCTCTGGCAACAACCAGGGAAAATTTGCTGGCAGAGTTTGGCAAACAAGTTGGAGCTTTCTCGGGGAAGAAGAACCGTCTGCTAAAACGCAAAAACCTATGGTTTAGCAACGTGAAGGGCGATCTAGTCAGCGACTCCTTCCTTGAAAGATGCCTGTTTCCACGATTATTGCTCTCTCCAAGCGATGCAGACTTCTCTTTCCGGATGATTAAGTTCTTACACGAGAATGGTACACCCAACTTCCGCACCCTCTCGCTATATTCCAGGCTTTTTAGATCAAATCGCTTGAGGTCAATGATCTTTACATCTACGGTTCGTGAGGCGGAAAACTTGGGTCGATTTTTGAGGTTGGTCTTGACGGATCTGGCCCGCTGGCATGGTGATCAAGGAGTATACGAAAAAGAAGCGTGGGGAGCAAGTAAGAATCTTCCAGGGTTTGCTAAGGCTATTGATGCAGATGGGACCGTAAAGGGCCTGCTTGAGCATGACGGTGACCGTGGTTTCAAAAATATCCTGTACTCGTGGCACCAAAAGCTGAATGTGGCACTACGTGAATGTTTCGATGGAACGGAATGGATGCATGTTCGAAATGCTATGACAATTCTTAAATCTGTTGTCGACGTATTCCCAGCGGTTAACTTCATGGGCAACAGTTTTGTGAAACAGCTCGAGACAATCGTCACTCGAGAAAAGGGTGCACGTGAGGATCTTTCTCTTGCTGGTAATGCCATCCTGGTGCAGCTCAAGAAGAAGTCCAAGTCATGGGTGATGGTACAGGCCTTTGGTTATAGCCTAGTAAGTGAAAAAGAAAACCAGCATCGAATAAGACTAACCACCTCTAGGAGGCCCCTGTGCAAGCGAATAACAGCCCCTCATTAGATGCCTCTAAGCAAGGACCTGCTGCCAAAACAACTTTGAAGCCCACAGCTCCTGAGTTCAAACCCCAATCTCGAGCTAAGTCAGTGCCCATACCTCAAACTATATACCTTAATCTAACTTCTATAAGCTCTACGGGAGCCTCTACCCCCAAAAACTTCACCACTGAGGTCGAAGACGGCGAAGTTGATGATGCAAAACTGGCTTCTGCAGCTGGTAATAGCAACACGTTGAAGGAGGCGTCTGATAATTCTAGTGGCAAGGATAAAGCATCGTCGGCCCCCGGTGAAGGGAGGAAGTCCGAAATATTACTAAGACGCGAGAGAATCTTGCGTGAAAATGCAGCTAGAGCTTCGGCCCCAAATTCAGCACCTGCTAACATACCTGCAAGACCTGAATTGGGGAGAAACATGCCAGCAAATCATAACTTACCCAATAGGCCCGATGCCCCCATCCCTGGTCGCCAAATGATGGATCGTCGAAATGACGATAGACGAGACATGAGAGATCCTAGAGTTACAGAGTTGGTCCGTGATAGAACCAGGGATCGCGGTCGTGACTTCCCCCCAGGCGACAGGAGGGGTATGGATACCCCACCAAGAGATTTCAGAAATAACGATCGTGCATCAAACAACGAACGTGAACGTCCCCGAGCAGATTCGAATCCGAGATGGAACAATGAACCAGGAAGAGACACTACGGATCGGGCTTCATCTAATGGGTACCGTACTCCAGATAATGGCGGTCGTTTGTCTCGTGAAGCAGCAATCTCCCCACCAAAAGCATCATCCACATCAGATCGTGGCCCAGCAATCAATCCCGATAGATTAGCACTAGTGAACCCAGATAGGCAAGAGATAATCAATCCTGAACGGGCCGCTCTAATATCCGGTGGTAATGAGCCATCTCGCGCTGATTCTCCTCGTCGACCCAGAGATGACACAAGAGAGCGCCCTTCGAGGCAAAATTCCCCACCCCCAAGACGACATGATTCCGAAAAGGATCATCAACATCCAAGGCGTGATGACAGATCGAATCGCAACACACCCATGGATCCACAAAATATATCCAGAGGTCGTGCTGACGAAGTTGCACCACCACCAGCTGGCCCAAGAGGAGAGAGACCAGCTGATCGAGCGAGCGACCGAGCCCCTCCTCAAGATAGATCAAGGGATAATCCGCCCTTTCAACAATCACAACCTCCTCCCCGTCCTGTGGACCCCGATCATGGCAGGCTCAATAGATCACAAGTAGATCCGAACTTTGGTCGCTTGAATCAGCAACCAGATATCCCATCTGGGCCTCGTGATAGAAATCGTGGCAATAATAGGATGGCGAGCGCACCACAAGGGCGACGTGATGGAAGATTGGCCAATGCTCCTGCACTTGACATTCCTCGGCCACCAAGTCCAGATAAACAACCTCCCACAGGCCCTTCTGGTGGACGGCATCCGCGACGCTTAGGCCCAGGTCAGATTGAACCAACAGCGTCTGTACACACCACAGCACCTACGACGTCCGCTGCATCGACTCCAACATCAGGAGTACATCCGGATCGATTGAAACACTTGGGTCCACAAGCCACTCAACCACCTATGCAAGCACCACCGGCTGCTACAGCTGCTCCTAGCGGTATGCATCCAGATAGAGTAAGAAGCTTTGGCGGTCAAGCAGCCGCGGGAAATATCCCACCTTCCCATCAAGATAGCACGCGTTCGAGACCAACCGCACCGCCTCTTCAAACACAAGTTGCCCCCCTCGGCCCCAAATCCCAAGCTCAGAACAGTCCTGTTTCTCGAATGAATGGTGCGCCAACTGGACCTGCATCATCAAATGAGCGCCCACCACGTGGCGCAAGACAGCCAAATTTAATCAACAATATCAACCGTATGCTTGAAGAAACCAAGCATCCACAAGGCCAAGAACGTCGTGGAAGACGTCAAGGAGGTCAACCTCAAACTCCAATTTCTGGTCCCCCTACACCGATTCTCCCACCTCCACCACCTCCTCCACCAGGTCCACCCCCCACCCAAGCTAGGGATTCTGGAAGAGACTTGATAAATCCTGCTCGTGCTGATCTAATTGGAAATCCTGCATCGAGCAATGACGATCGCGATCGTGGTGATCGAGGAGGACGTGGTTCGAGGAATGATCGATCCACTCGCAGTCGTCGGACTTCACCTAGCGATCGGAATAGGGAACAGAAGCGTGGTGGCCCTCCGGAAGATGAACGCTCATCCAGGAGTGAACACAGGGTTCGGGGAGGCGATAGAGAGTCCAGAGATTCAGATAGGCACTCCAGAGGGGATCCTTCTGCTAGCAGGGACTTATTAGCTGGTGGTGGAAGAGGAGAAAGAGAGCATCGCGATAGGGATAGTAGTCGTCGAGATGCGCATGGCGGAGATCGCGATTCTCAACGTGATCAGCATGATGGCAATATTGGTGGTGGTAATTGGCCAAATCCCCCCGATAACAGAGGAGTGGAAAGGGGAGGAGACCGAAGGAACCAACGATTGGACAGATCTGATAGAAGTGAACGTGATGGACGAGGTATGCGGGAAGATGGTGGAAGTGGCAGGAAGAGAAGAAGCGATCAAGATAGCATGAGGGAAGGTGGTCATGACAAAAGACCGAGGAGATGAAGGATTTGAATTCTGAAATTCGGATTGCAGTAGGAAAGAAAGAGCATTGTAAAATGTAAGAATATTCAAGGGATGTTTCACAGGGTCAAACATGCATAGTATTAGGCGTTTTCCACACAAAAACTTGTTTCTTTAGCTCATCTTCTCTTCTTTCTTTTGTTAATATTAGCAAGTCTATGATATATGAGGCATTGCATCGCCATATGAATCGTCTTCTCGTCTATGTATATTTTATGAAGTGGTGAGACGAAATGAAGAACATTTAATTGTCTAGAACATCGTTTCAAAAGCCAAGATCAATCTGACCTGATCAAGTCCCTCTATCCGATGGCCGCCCGATTCCAACGGAGTAGCATTTGCGACCTTGGTACTTGGATCGACGATCCCCATCTCTCGGCGCTTCAGGGGATTACATTTAGACGTTTTGACATGAAGGGCATGCTGATGAACGACTGTTTCTGCCAAATACTTTGGTAATGGTTTACCCCCGCTATCTTCATAAGAGCCTCGTTTCTCGAGATATTTGTTATGTGAGATTCATCTCTTTGGCACCCAGGTCTGCTGTACTAATGACTAAGAGGAAAATGGAGTCGGGAAGATTCCAATTTTAAGATCAAATTTAATTTTTGTAGTCTTTACATACATGATGGTGTGGAATTGAAGTATAGTGTCGGGGTAACCTTCAAAGGAATGCATGTTAATTAACGTTGCACCCCGAATTGACCTCATGTCAATCATGATGCTGTAAGTCACGTGATGTAAGTCATACTCCATGGTGTTCGGGTACCTTATTCCGTACCCACAAGTCTCATCCAAAGCTTATTGATCTGTGAAGCTCATGAGGCTATGAATCCCGTCGACATCGTCTTGTCATTTATCTGAGCTCCTCCAGAAATCATCAATTTCTAGTGTTAACAATGCGTACGGCATGGTACTGTAAGTCCTAAGTACTCAATCAGTTACTTGGCAGAGTTTTCACAACACCACGCGGTTTGAATCGTCGCATTTTACCATTAAATAGGCTTATCGGCGCGAGTTCCTGTTTACCGTGCCAACCTTGTTCTTCAATGTGAAACGAAACGTCTTTGAGCATTGAGATCTTGATGAATTACTTTCGCGCTCTACTGAGTCTTTGTCCGCCTATCATGAGGCAATGGCGTACCGTCTCAGAAGCCCCAGTCACATTGGCATATTTCTCTTGATTGTTCTTATTTGCATTTACCTATATGATAAGCAGTCTAAGAATTTACGATCCTCAATATTTCAGTTGTCACCCAATGCGCAGAAGCCTTCTGCAGATATCCTCCAGTCACTTTCACTGACAGAGGACCAATGCCGCGTAGCTTTTCCAGGCTTGACAAAAGAGATTGATGATGCAGTGGCTCGAGGTCCATTTCCTCTGAAGAGACAGCCGGATCACCGTACCGGGCTTGTGCAAGGAAGAATAAAGGATGGAAAGGTTCTATTTGACCGTTAAATCATCTCTCTTACAAACTATGTTGACTGGTAGATTCAGGTGTTCATCATTTCTGCGGACCCGAACCCGTCCAGGAATATGCTCCAGGTTCGTCACCTCTTCTTCCAGTTAATTGCCACAAGATTCTGATCTCTATATCACAGGAACGAACTTCAGTCTTGCACCAAATTCACCGTGCTGTTACTACGTCTCCTTCGTCTCTTCCGAACACTATCTTCGCGTTCAATATACTCGATACTCCAATGAATAACTCATGGGCATTCTCAAGATCGAACGACCCTAGAATTGAAAATGGGAATTACTGGGTCATGCCGCACTTCAGTTTTTGGTCGTGGCCGGTTTCCTTCATTGGAACCGTCGATCAAGCGTTGTCCAAGATTGATCGTATTGAGATAGATAAACATTGGACCGAGAAAATTGACAAAGCGGTATGGAGAAGAACGGGATGGTTCAATACCGTCGGTAACAAGGACTCGCGGCCAAGCTTGATTCTGAAGGGTAAAGATAAAGAATGGGCAGATATAGAAGCTCTTAATTGGACCACAAACGGCGACAGTGCCGAAAATGCTATCGGGGTAGAGGATTTTTGCAAGTATAAGTATATTGTTTATACGGAGGGCATAACCTACTCTGGGCGTCTACTTTTCCATCAGGCGTGCGCTTCCATTATTCTCACACCACCACCGACTTATTTACTTCACCAAACTCACTTTATGCGTCCCATATTCTCAAAAACATTCCTCCCGGCACGTGAAGTATCTGCCAAATTTGAATATGACTGGACAACTCGTTGGCCCAACACCTATGGACTAAGTGAAGCGAACATCATATTCGTTGAACCCGACTGGTCAGACCTCGAGGAAACGGTCATGTACTTGCGGAAACATCCTGAGATAGCTACTGGTATTGCTGAAAGACAAAGAGAACTGTTCACAAGATACTTGTCCCCAGCTTCCGAGGCTTGTTATTGGAGAGCTCTTATACGTGGTTGGAGTAAAGTTGCTGAACCACACTATGAAGACGGTGGTTGGGCCAGATGGGATGCAGAAGGGGTTGAAGATGGTGAGGGAATGAGGTGGGAGACATTCAGTTTACTTGGGAAAGTACCCCAGAACTGAAGACCCTCGCGGAAAATGGTAATCTATCTTTCGGGGTCAGGCGTTTCCTATTTTATGTAGACATGATCCTATCATTTCACGATTCAAGCTACCGTTCATCATTTTAGTTTCCCATAAAAAATCCAAAAACAAAAAAAATGCATCTCTGCCCAATTCATATGCTCGAGGTTTTGCTCTCTGATTTTGTCAATTGTGATTATAATTCCAGCTTTTTGGATCTGCCTGTGGCGAACAATTCTTGAAGATTTCCGTGTTGGGAACTTGAACACCTTGATCATGGAAGAGGCGGGGACTATAACGTGACGATCACTTTATCTTTCATGAGTGTATAAGTCTCGATCTCAAAGTAGACCCCACGATCCCGAACACTTGCCTTGTGCAATGCAATTGCACGCGCTAAGTATTGATGAAATCAATCACATGAAGAATTGTTCCCCGGAAATTTCATAAAAGGAATCAATGAGTATGCAGTCACTGAAACCCTTGGCACCCGGATGTTTAGGATGCTGACGGGCACACATGATTCATCTCATCTCAATGTTGACAATTTAATGGTGCGAGTAGTCTTTACTCTTTTCTTCTTCTTCAATTAGAGATTGCTCATAGCAAAGATGCCATAATCACAATGACCATTACTGCCGTACCTAAAATATCCCACATCTAATTTCTCCCAGATATCCTTGCCAAAACCGCCATAGAAGCACTTTTTCTCTCGAGGCTACAAACGACAATAGACAACAGAGCTTTTACTAGGCCTAATGTCCGATCACTATGGCCAGCTTAAACGCCAGCACTTCTGTGCAATATCTCTCGGCCACATCCCACTACCCCTCAAATGCTTTGATGCCACTGGTTTATGTCTTTGTCGTTGCTTGCAGTGTACTTTTTGCTTTCTGTTCTAGCGGGCCTCCACGAGAGACTAGTACAAAACAAGGAGCAAGCATAGCAAGTATGTCGATTGTGATTGATTCTGGTTTAAGGGAAAGTTCCTTGCAGTGGTACCATGCTCACCCAACGACGATTGGCCAGAAGGAATTTTCAATATTTCCTTGCTACAACTATTAGGCTCGTCGGGTATCAAGACCATACTGATTAACCTTCGTTTTTACTTTTTACATTAATGTTATGCGTTGTCATCTTCATTCAAGTCGACAGTATCATATCGGATATCTTGGCATGGCTATATCACCTGTTCAATGGGTAGTTTGTCAATCCCACTCACTGTACTCATTGTGATTTTGCGGCAGTTATCAATCATGTCTTGCCGCATGAGACATATTGAATGCCTGGCACAAGCTGGTATCCGGTCTGCAGAAATTTGGCAATGTTGATAGCCCAAGCGAGACCCATGAGGACTTTAACAGCTTCGAGATTTAATGAAATGAAGTCCCGAATCTTGTACGCTGCTAGAGTTGTTCAGAGCGTCAAGGAAGTTCCGACTCGCAAAGTCAAATCACACAATACTTTATCTCGTTACAGGTTCTATTTTTATCCACCGAACTCGCCCTTTTCACGACTCGGCAATGGCCTACAAACTCAATCTTCT
This sequence comes from Botrytis galanthina, assembly GCA_004916875.1. Lineage (NCBI taxonomy): Eukaryota > Fungi > Ascomycota > Leotiomycetes > Helotiales > Sclerotiniaceae > Botrytis > Botrytis galanthina. The sequence continues at coordinate 18,877 of PQXL01000151.1, forward strand.
TGGCACTCGTCTTTTTCTGCCTGGTCACATCGTCAGTCAACATAGCCATCCTTACTATTTCTCGCTGGTCGCTTCCGTGCACTCTAGGTTTTCAGAGAGAAGATACTTGCACTGCGAACTCTACTATGCCATGGAGGTCTGCTAGCTGTGTACAAATTACATTGCGCCTAGGAATTCGTGTCAAACAAATGATATCTCGTGAATTCATCACAAAAAAACATACGGGAAAAGGATTTATTTGTAGCTTGGATACGATGATCACAAATAGTAGTTTCAAGTTTCAGCGAGCATGAAGGTAATGACTGCTGCAATTTTCGTCCTTATACTTTGAAATTAATGATAGTTCTTGAGCACGAAGCTCTGCATGCTTAGAAAAATCCAAATCACTACATAAATATTCTCTGGACCAGTTAGATGGTCATTTGCTCCAATCGATAATTGGAACCACAGTGATCTTTCACCTGGTATTCGTTGCGTGAATACATTGTTGAGCCTAAAGTCCAAGGCCTTACCAGCTTGTGGCATCTGATCTGTCAACTGCCCATCAAAAAGCACGTTTTTGTGTTGTGAAAATTGATTTAGGAAAAAAGCAGACATATCGAATGCCAGAGAGTGAGATGAAGACAAGAGAAAAAAAAACGTCCATTCCATCTCCATATAATGTCACGTTGCTGCCATCTTGATAACGATCTAGTCTAGCTTGCAACCACCAAAGTGGATATCGTTATTGGCGACCATCTCTACCTGACTAGCAATCGTACCATCACCAGCTTTAGCCTTCAACCAAATATGTTTGCTGAACAATACTTTCGCTGTTTTTCCAGGAACAACAAATGACTCGGTGGTTTCTCCTTCTTCGTACTCGGTAAAAGATTTTGAAGTGGTTTGAGTGAACTGGTAATTAAGCGTAACACTACTTTCGAAACCTTTGATACCGTAAGAAGCGGAGACAGAAACACCAGCTGAGTGCACCATCTCTTCGCTCTGACTCTTGCTTATTCCCCATTTGATGGTCTTCGAACGGTTGAAGTCACCTGCGCTGTCATTGTTCCATACCCCCTCAACATTCCACGCAATTTCTCGACTGACAGTATAGAAAGGCTTAGAGATCCTAGCGAGATTCCAAGCGCTGTCGTTCGGAAGATAAAATATGAAAGGCAATACTGCAGAGCACTGTTGTTGTTGGCCAAATTGGTCGCCGGTGCTAGGGATTGTTGTTTTCTCAATAACCGGTAAAGCAAATTCAAACCTTTTGAACGCATTTGGAACTCGCAGAAGCGGCACAACTGCATAACTTGGATCAGGTCTGCCATAGTTTGGCGAGACACGGAAAGTGTAAGGAGGTACAGGAAGATATTCGGAGCCGTCGATACCATTGATTTCGGTGATAATCTTCCATCTTGAGCAGTCGTGGTCCGCTCCAGATGATCCGTCGTTCCAAAAGTCGCTAGCCTCATAAGTAGACAGCCGTGTAAGATCTGAGCGTAAGCACCAGACATTGTTAACGCTAGGTTGTTTTCCGTACCCTGAAGCGATGACATCCCCCATTGCTACATATCCAGACGGAGCAACAGGTCTCCATATGGTACTATTATTATCTCAGCTAGAGCCACCGTCGCTCTACGTGTTCGTGTAGCTCGTTGACCTTGCAACTGCTGGAGATACTCCAGCAGGTGCGTTAGGACTTGGTCTAACGAGTAACACAGGCTTTTTGCCTGTAATCTCCCCGTAGGCGGGATTGCCGTAACTTCCTTGTGCACACAAGTTTCCTTGAGTGCGCGGGTGGAAAAATGTACCGTTTCTTTAACCACCACCACCAGAGTCACTCCAACGCCAGTCGAAGGTAGAAGTCACGGTGACTCTCAAGCCGTCGTAGTCCCAAGTTACGTTCGTCATTTTGAATGGCTCAAAGATGTATGTCGGGAATGTGTGTGTGTTTTGAGTAGGTTAACAGTGATCTGGAAAGAGAGAACAGCTGTGTCTTTTGGTGATGAATGGTGCGATGAGAGGGACATCTTTGACTTATTTATAATGAGAAATCTTCACCTACATACAACCACGAGGGCGTTCAATAGGCCACTTCCAACCTCTTTCTTTCACCAATGGTATCGTGGCGGAATGGACTCTCCGTTATTCTGCCTATGATTTGACCTTATACGACATTCTGTCGAGGCTAAGTCTAGAGAAAACAATGCTTTACTGGTGAAAGGTACGGATAATCTACAACAGGTCTCTTAAAGCCAAGGATCTTGAAGACAGTTACCGCTGTCTCTGCATGAGGAGATAGTAAGAGACAGTTTCGTATGCTATTGGGCATTCATATGCGTAATTGCAAATCCCGAAATGCCATCTATGTCCCGATCAGACTACGAGCATATTTACATGTAAAGGGCCAAGAGAATATCTCAAAAGTAACCAGAAAAATATGCGACTAACCCCTCGAAATATTTCTAAGTGTAATTTTCCTATTGTCAATAACTATAACTAAGCTATGATTCTGACAGAGTTTCATTTGCATTCAGTGACATACAAAGTAGAGATTGTAATGAGGATGCTATTTAAAAGCTATGAATTTATAAGGTGAGGTATGAACAAACAAACCGCACAATCTTTGCCACCTAATGCCCTTTGCATATACCAATCCCGCGACAAGTGACAATCTACTGCTTGTCGGATCCTAAGGAGAATACATATTAATTACACAGATATGAAACCATGCAGAGGTATCTCATTCGATCTTCAAAGAAAGGTTACAACTTAGCAGGTAAAAGAACGCCCGGTTATCTCAGGTACTGCAGTGTGACTTCACAGCATGACTTAAATCACAGATCTTTTTCAACTAGGGGAAGCACTTAGAAGATCAAATTTGATGTGAAGAGATGAATGAAGAAGCCAAGACACTGTAGTGTGTTAGTAGATGAAGAGAAAACGGCCCACTTTCGATCGCGAGACACTGCAGTATAAATCTAATACGTATGTTCGAATTGCAGATCATTCATTCAAGAGGGGTAGATTGAAGATCATAAGGCTTGCTGAAGAAGACTAGTTCAGAAGCCAAGAGACTGCACTTATATGGTGGAGCAAATATAGGAAAGTGTAATAATGAGGGGAAAGTTTTTCAGAGCAGGTAACATTATGGGGATCGTTGAAAGCTGGTCCGCTCTTCGCGATAGGAAAAACTGCTGAAGTAATCTGCACAATAGGTTGTAGTCATACAATTGTTAATATATTTCTATGTCGTACTTTTGTTAACGTGAGTGGATTGGCTGGGTAATTTAAGTTACATCGGCTCGTTCCGACGCTTATGACTATATGCGATGCTACATAAAGATGTATCCTGGTTGAGCCGATTGGCCTAAATCTGAGATTAAATTAGATGTGAAAGATCGTGTGGAGTTGCTATTCTTTATTTGCCTTAGTCAAAGGTACGGGCTTCCCAATATTGTAGCGATTGCAGCACAACTTACATGAACCCGATTAGAGATCAAAGATTGGAACAAATCTGAATCTTATTACCCCCTGGAGTCTGATTCCAGCCACTCCCGGACTGAAAGAAGATTTGCCGAAGAAGGTACCAATAGGAGGGAATTCATATTCTGTCCATTCGTTCAAAGAGTAGGAATGGTACTAGCAGTACCACATCACGCGATTGTTACATGTGTATTAGTACGTTGAGTTTTTGATCAGTGTTATTTTTATCAACAACTGTTTTTCGAGTGAGTCATTTAGTCGTCGGCAGACCAATTATCAGATGGCATCTACCATTTCAGAATCGTGCCTCTGTGTCCTCATTCCAATCATTACTTCATTCCAGGTCCCATCTTGTTGGAATATTCCCCGAACAGTTTGTAAGTACGGTGATGCATTTCAGCTCCAAGCAAGAGAAGATCCACTTGAAAAGATGACAGCTAGCCCTGCACGACATTAAAGTCCATAACATATCCAGTATTCATTTATCCACTCCAGCCCCTCATTTCTGCTCCAGACCTCCCCTCTATTCTTACCCCTCTTTCCATTTCCAATCATAGCCCGTAGGAAATGAAGAAACGAAATTCGGTTTAGTTTTTACATCCACTCAACGTTGTAGATCAATTGCACAACAGGTACCCATAGATCGGGCGATGAATTCAACAAGAAATCTCCAGATGATCTGTTGGCAAGATCAGTAATCCTATAATTCGAACATTTGACCTTCGCATTAATGCCCGTCGTGAAGGGATTGGGTCAGTGAAATGCATGCAATATTGGTATTATATGATTTCATGCGTTAATAGCCTGTCAACGCAAACAAGCTATTTACGATAGATAAGTAATTCTGAAATGCATATGGATGATCATGCCGCGAGGCGGATAGAATCTTCAAAAACCCACTGTCAAGGTGGGCTATCTGTAAATTACCCCTGGTTACAGAAAACCTATGCGCAGCCTACTTAATAATCGATCTCATGTTCTTCACATCCAAACGAACTCCAATTAGTTCATCTGAAAGACTTTGCGCCTCGAAGTTTCTGGTTTACAATTATGACCCATTGGCGGTATCTCGTTCTTGGCATAATCAATATTTTGGCTCATTACCCCGCTTTTCACATTCGGATAAATGTGTTGGTCGCCGTGTCCTATCATGTCCCTGTACGTACCAGCTGACATGTTACACTTGATATCACACAAAATGCCACAACACCTGACACTAAAAATCGTCTCCTCGTCAATATTATAAACTCAAGACACTCATGTAAGAATACGCGCAGTACAGCCCTTGAATCCTACAGCTAAGATGGATCTCGAAACGACGAAGAAGCAGAATGATGCCATCAGAGCGTCTCTAGCAGAACTCACTCTCACAGTCGAGGCGCACATTTCTGCCTGTGAAGAGAATGCGGTACATAGCAGTACCTTCAATGCTGCAACTGTGACGAAGACTCATGTGGATCTGATGAATGCTGCAAGGAAGATGAAAAGTGATGTTTATGGACCAGTGAACAATATTGCTTCGCACTACGAAGAGGTACGTAGCCTTGCCGCATATTGTGTAATGCTTTACGAACTGATTGAAATCCAACAGTTCATACACTCAGGATGTTTGAGGGCATTGTTGGAAGCAGGCGTTTTCGACAAGTTACCATTGGATGGAAAGAGAATGCCTGCTTCGGAATTGGCAGAAAAAACTAATATGGAAGAGGCACTGTTGAGTATGGCTGAGTAGAATAGCATTACACAATAAGTGTATTAAACTAACGTGTCCATGCTACAGTTCGAATGATGCGAGCCGTTACCCCTATATATTTTGAGGAGAATAGTCCGCGGGTGTACAATCAAACGGCAAATTCTCTAATCTTTCAGCTCGAAGATATGAGAGCATCATACAAACAAATGTTTGTTTCCTCCAAAGCCAACTCCATTGCACGATATGTGATTCTGACAATATAAAGGTATGACGAATACGCGCCCTGTAGCTATGCCCTAACTCCATACTTCAAAGAGAATGGATTCAAAGTACCAGACTCGATCAAAAACAATCCATATACATTTGCCCATCGAACTAATGGTCTCAATATGTGGGATTACCTCTCTCTTCATCCTGAAAGGCTGAGAATATTCAATTTGGGCATGAATCGGAATTCATCGCAAACGGTTCAATCCTATGGTATCTTTCCATGGCTCTCTGAATATCGAAAGATGCAAATAAATGACGATTCAGTACTACTGGTGGATATTGGAGGCGGTCAAGGTCAAGCTATCACCGCTATCAAAGATATAATCGAAGGCACTAAAGGTCGATTAATTCTTCAAGACAGAGAAGAAGTCATGTTAGAGAACCCGAATCCCATTCCGGGCATTGAAAAGATGACTTATGACTTCTTCACACCACAACCAGTCAAAGGTGCACTGATCTACCATATACGTCGCTGCTTTCACGACTGGCCGGATGCAGATTGCGTTACTATTCTTTCCAATATCGATAGAGCCATGACTTCCACTTCTCGGCTTCTTATTGCTGAAATGGTTTTGCAGGACGAGCTAGATGCCGAAGCGACTTGGATGGATGTTACGATGATGTTTTTCGCAGGAAAAGAAAGATCAGAAAAACAATGGAGACAATTGATTGAAGCTGCAGGATTGAGATTGGAGAGAATACATGGTTCCGAGGGGACAACTTTCAGTGTATTGGAAGCGTGGTTGAAGTAGAGTTGCGGAGTGGATCCTATGGTTTAGGTAACGGGATAATTATGAGAAATGTGACTTCACATTAACTGCCAGTGAGCTTGAAAGGGGAGGCATGAGATTTTGATGAAAAACCCTTTGATGAAAACCCATTTGTGCAAAGCATTGCTTCCTGAAATTGATCATGGTAGTCATACAGAATGTGTGCTGATTGCCTTTGGACAGAGACACTTGTTCCCTGGTTGAATGGGCCCAACTAGATGCAAGGTGGGGTAAGCTTTTGAAAAGGCCTATTTGTACGCAGCACAGTAATATCAGACTCTAGGCCTTGGTGGAGATCCTATGCGGAACATTTATCGCGTCTGATCTCTCCTCCCAGCTGCTAAATCAGATTCATTTGATCCTTCACCTCTGTGGGACCGCTACTTTGGGTGCTCTGATAAAGTGTCCTGCATACTTTCATTGCAAAATGAATACAGTCGGGCCATCCTACTCCAGCTAGTAATCATCCGTCCCATAAGATCTCGTGCCAATTTGGGGCGATTTTCTTATCTGGAATCCTGATATCCATTGAATGGCCGGATTAGACAAGCGATCACAGTTGACGATAACTCGATAGTCATGTCTAATATGTATCGATAGCTTCATGAGCCATCTAAGATGGCATCATCAGCAAGTATAGATTACACGAGCTATTGATAATACCAGTACCATGGAAAACTTCACATAAAGTTATATCACACCAACAGGTACCCTGCAGTCGGATCTTACAGCATACCATTTTGAACCAATAGTTGTATCTGACAACTAAAACTCGAAGAGTGGGATCTGCAGGATCAAACAGGGCTGAGTAGCAAGGACATTTGCTTTCCAGCGAAATCTACCAATTTCCCGTGAACTAGTCGGCGCTTAAAGAGCCGACTGTGGTCATAGAATAAACTTTGCAGGCTCTTGGCTTCTAGAGGCTCCGATCGGATGAATCTATATCCATCAGATCGACCTACAGCTTCTCTAAAACTACATTGATTGGGTGGGATTGTGTGGCTGGTGGTTTTGGCCTGGAAATGCCACACACGAGCCACAGATTCATTCTTAAATTTCAGGCACAGTAGGCCTAAAGTTTATCCGACCGAGAAACGCGCGAAAACCCAGAGTTCTTTGACCCTCGCCACCCCCACAAATGGTACAATCTCACCAACCATCATTCATCGCACTGCTTTCTCCTTTGGGAATAGTGGATAACACGCAAGCTTCGACTTTGATATGCTTATAATCGTCATGTTTGGAAGCGGAGAGTCGGGGTTGACCCTTATCGTGGCCCGTCGTGCTGGCTGCCGTTCGAAGCAATATGTCGTATAACTTAGATTTGTGGATAGATCTAAGGTTACGGCTTGTCGCCAACATGGCTGTGCCTCTCTCTTGAGACTTCGTACTTTTCTTATTTCTCAATTTGGAAGATCATCTGGGTTCGGCACTGTGGGGGGAGGGTGGGAGATCGAGAAATTCACATGTATATAAAGACATCCTTCCAATTTATGGGATATGGATATTCCCCATAACCTTCCAAGATCAGACTTTCTAGCTGTCTTTTGTTTCTACCCACCGTTTCTCAGTGTGTAGTATCGCACGTTGAAGATTTCATTCTTTGAACAAATTTTCTTTCTCTTCCAGCGTCTATCATGCAATACCTTCCCATACAAGCTCGGAATGTCCATTTTCTGGACTCAAGCAAGAGGAGTTCCGACTCTTCCAAGAACCACACTTGTCCCGTGGAAAATATAAACGATCCCCGTAAGATTCTATCCCCAGCAGCACTTCTCTAGTTCCCAGACTAAGACGAACCCATAGCCCAAGTTCCATTCATTGGCAACCTCAGTTTCCATCAATTCATTCAAATTTTATCAGGAGCATGTCTAGCCTTCTCGCTTCTCCTATCAATCTTTATCATATTTCGTCATGCAACACACTATTCTATGCCCCGAGAACAGAAACAGTATACCGTACCGCTCTGTTCTATCGCCTAGAGTATTCTAACACACCCACCAGAATCATCCGCATAATCTTTATGATTCCCGTATTTGCAACCATTTCGTTCCTCTGTATACATTTTGAAGAAGCGTCAGCATATATTTCCCCCGTCAATGAACTTTACGAGGCCTTTGCATTTGCCGCATTTTTCCAGCTCTTATATACCTACGTACTTGAAGAAACTCATGCACGATCTTTCTCTGAACAAGCATCACAAATTCCCCCAATTCGCAAAACTGCTATCCAAATCTTCCAATTCCCAGCTACCATGTTCATCGTGTTCCTCATAGAAGAGATCTCAGAGGCAAAGGGGACATATTGTGAGACAGAGATTAAGATTTACTTCACCAGGATTTGGGTACGTTCTTCTTTAGTTTTCCTAGAATCTTCCTAGGAATAAAACTACACTATCGAAACCACAAACTAACCAAAACTCAGTGTGTAATCCTCCGCATAGGCAGTACGATCATTGCCGTCCTGGGACTTCTCCGCTTCTACAAATCCACAAAGTTCCTAACAGCCGCCCGCAAACCCCTCCATAAGCTCATGGCATTTAAAGGAATTGTGTTTTTGAACTTTTTCCAGTCCATTGTCTTTGCATTCCTCTCGTCGCGTCTTTCGCCGACCAATAAACTCACCACTCGCGATTTAACGTCTGGAATTCCCAACTTACTGATTTCACTAGAGATGGTCATATTCTCGATCTTATTTCTGAAGGTTTATGCCGTGGGCGAGTACGCCAAGGGAACAGAGACTTATCAGGGTGGTTTGATGGGAATCAAAGCAGTTGCCGGGGCAGCGAATTTTGTTGCCTTCATAGGCGAGATGGCCAGGATGGCGATGGGAAAAGAAAACATAGAAAAGGAGGGAAATGTATGTACTTACTCTTCTTGTAAGGCCCCGTCTGTTTGAGGGAGCTTGATTCACAGGTGAAAATGTGTTCTTTCTTGTGGGCACTGAAAGCTAATGTTTGGTATGACAGTATGAAGCTGTGAGCTTGACTGCTGGGACGGAATATCATCATGGTGTATGAACACAGATCCGAAGTTAAAGCAATTGAATATGGTGGAATGATGGGATGGAACATTTTATTCAAAGTCTAGCGCAAAGATTCGCGACTCGCTTATAGTAACAATGTCCACGTACTCTCTCTGTTTGGAGGAGTTCAAGGTTAATGATGTGTCCACGAAACAGTTATTTATTTTGCAAAAACGCAAGTGTTGAGTTCATCGTTCCTAGTTCTTTTGTTTTGTTTTATTGGGTTGGAAATAGTAAATACCCAAGTTTATTTTGACAGGCCATTAGGGAACGAGGATATTTGATTTTAGATCTTGACTTCAATGGCAATATAAAATTTGTTCCAAACGATCTCCCCTTTAAACAACTCGCAATATCTCTCAAGTTCATTCAAAACTTTTCGGAACTCTATGAAATTGGAAGGTCATTCCTAAGCCGTAGATGGGGCTGTCGCTACCTAGTCTTTGTTGTTAGTGTCCAGCTTAGTGATCTATATCACTCAGTAGTGGAGTTGACACAGATGAATATAGATCAAGTATTAAATCAATTTCCTATCACGCATATATACGCAGGTCATGTTTTTCGGAGACTTTTAGCGTGTTGCAAAGTATAATGAACTCAAAAAGATTTTGGTGACTAGGAAAGATGAACGATTCCCAAAATTAGTGAGTTGAGTCTCCATTCTTTGTTGCGACCAATTGAGAAAATAATATCAGCTCATGTAAGCTCCATTAACTGTCCATGTGTCCAATCCTCATAATTTGGCCCGGCCCCTTTCTTGATATCTTCAAGCTCACAAGCTAAGAGATCCTTTCTTTTCGTTAGGATATGTGACAATGGAGCAGCTTGTTTGATTCCCATAATGTCGGATATGACTCTCAATCTCCCCGCTACCCAGTGAGACATCATTTCGGAGACAAGAGGCGTACAGGCTGCCGTATACAAAGGCCATAACAAAAGATTACCGCTAACTGCTTTAGCACTGTTTAAAGTCACTTCTCTGCCTTCCGTATATCCAAGCAAAAAAGGAACACTAGCACATATGTCATGTGATAGTTGAATGACGGCTGTGGTCGAGATCTCCAATTGTGAATCAGAGAAGATAGGATTGCTCAGGTCTAGATCGAATAACTCAGGCTGAACATTTCTAAGATGAGTGAGCTGAACATAGACAACTTCATTGATGAGAATCCGAATACATCGATAGTGGTTCCAGAGTGCGGCGGCCCAGATGCTATCATAGATATGATAATGATCCGAAAAAACGTCATCAGACCTTTGTCTTAAGGTGAGTGTTCTATAAAACATACACTCCGGCGGGCAAATGAAAGCCCACTCTACAAGCTTGGAATCGATCACGAGGGCGTCTTTGATGATTTTTTCCGCGTTTCTGTAATCATGAAAAGAAGACATTGTAGCACGGAGATCGCCAAATTCCATCACTTGATCCGACAGATTTGTGGCGTGGGCATCATTTGGCGACTGGAACTGCAAAGCATACTTTGACCAATCCCGAATGAAAGGCGGAATAGAAACATGGCGTTGTATACAGTTCGTTATCTAAAGAAAGCATTAAACATAATTGCAATATTGAAAGAGGCAATAAACATACTACTTGAGTCCTAAGATGAGCAAATATGTGCCGGCCTATTGGAGTTTCAAGACATTGTTTTCCCTTAAGCTGCATCAACGATGAGGCTCCAATAACATGTTTGGTCCAAGATTGCATTGACTGGGGACCGTTGCATGTATTTATCTATCAGCCAATTAGCCAGTGAACCTTTACAACTGTTCATTAGAATTACTTCATAAAGCCCCAAAAGCATTACTGCCACAAGGGTTTGATCAGCTCGTGCTTCTTCCTCATTTCTCAATCGCGAACTGACAAGTCTTAGAGCAGAGTTATATTTTTTGTTTGCCTGGAATTGAAATTCAGAAGCTTTCCAGAAGTTTGCCAAGCCGACCATGCCAAGACATTCAATGCTATCAGTCAAAGCAGGACCAATGAGTTCATTGTCGTATAGTTCGTAGAGATACTGAAAGCTACCACTCATCGAATTATCTTCGAGAACATAGTTTCGAAAGAAATAACACTTTGCCTGCTCAGCCGAAGAAGTCGAAGGCCCTGGTGTTAGTGGTGTTATCTGCGTGGCAAGTTGCGTCTTGGAATGGCACTTCAATTGAGGATCTATAGAAGTCCCTGGAGTGTCGTTCAATGCTTTGCTTCTCTTCTTAGATACTACTAGTCGAGTTTCATTTTCAGTTCGTCGTTTTTTAGCGTAGTGTTGCGTTTGATCACGGAAGATCATATCTGCTTCAGCTCTGTATCCTGTGCAATTGCGGCCAGCGCGAATACATTGTGAACAAGATGGCGTCAGAGTGTCACACTGGACGGGTCAGTGCCTAGAATGATCCTATGGGAAACTGCTTACCCACCTTGGTCCTCCGAAGCCTGCACTCTGCGCAAGCTTTACTTGGCTTACCACAGTAAACCATTTCGTGACTTTATTGAGATGTTTGGTAGTATTTGGGGTTACGGGAGAATCTGAGTACTCTCTTATAGAGCAATTGGGCAGATAATGAGTAGTCTGCGAACCTGTGTTTCGTAAGGATGTTGGGAAAGATAATGATTACATCTAAGCACGAGAACAAATGAATTCAATTTGTTACCTGTACGTACGTACGTACACTGCATTCATGACCACATAGTTACTAAGCCACATCGTAAGCACCTTGTACCTGGTCGTATATGTATGAGAGATCGACAATGCAGATGAAGCTTGATTCTTTTTAGGAACATTTGATTGCTTGTTCGCAAGACGGATAAGGCTCTGTCATCATACGCTTTCCTCTTTCGGGTATTCTCAGCGTAGCGCATTGATTACTCAGCCTCTTTGTGACACCACCAGTGCTCAACTTTCGACGGCAACTCCCGAACTATCCCCGGATTTATATTGTTTGATATCCTAACATCTTTCTTTCATACAGCATCTTGGGACCTCTATAGCGTTTTTCCTTTAGGTAAGATTACATTGCATGAGGATCAACGAGCCTTCTCCTTCCAATTGCACTATTGGGATGAATCTCATAAGCTGATATTCCTATTAGTGACTACTCTCAGTCTATTCCGACAACGAAGGAGTACGCAACAGAACAATGGCTTCTCCAAAGGTTCAATTTTGGAGATAATACTCATCACTTTCCATTTTTGACAAATCTCTCATTCTCGCAATCTGTCAGCATCTACAGCGATGATGGATGCGGGTCTGGTTGCCGTCATTCTTGGACGGTGATCCAGAAATTTTATCACAGGAAAGACCGAACTTCAATTTAAGAGAGGACTGCGCACGCTCAGTTCTTAGATTCACTCATTTTCTTTGCAAAATTTCGTTTCTATCCTCTTTGTAACAACTCATCTCCTTGGCAATTATTCAAAGTTCAACCATCATGATATCAACTGAGAAGGGCATCGCATACGCAGAAATTGTTGCATATGCCATCGCCTTATTAACGGCTATCTTTGTGATCTTCTCTCAGGGTTTCAAGAAGAAGCTTGCTTGGGTGTATCTCGGATTGTTTTCTGTCGTCAGGATTGCCGGTGCAATGTTTGAGCTTCGAAGTGTACATAATCCTGCTAATACCAGTGATGCGAAATGGTCAATTATTCTACAGTCTGTTGGGATATCGCCTTTGTTTATGGCTACATACGGTTTACTTTCTAGGACGTACGTTAGAGGTATTGAATGACATTTATAGCAATGTTTGAGCTAACATGAAGCAATGACAGTACTGATATAATATCTGGTTATGCAAAAGCTGGAACTCCCTTTGAGATGCAGAATGACGGATACTACAAGCCAAGCACTTCAACATCCATATCCCTACGAAGTCGTTTCATTCAACTAATGCATATACCCACGATAATTGCTCTGGCTCTTTGTATTGTTGGTGGCACTCGAGAGTTTGATGGCACATCGTCCAAGATCTCATCCGGTAGAAATTTTACCAAAATCGGAATCGCTATTTATGTAGGAGTGTACATTATCCAAATTTCCCTCGTCATTGTCACGTTTAAAGATTTTCACAAAATCCCAACTGGACATGGCCGAGTGTTCTGGGCTGTCGTTATTGCCAATCCCTTCTTGGCCGTCAGATTGTTATACAGTGTTTTGGCGGCTTTCACTTCCATCAAATCCTTCTCTGCAATTGACGGGTCCGCGTTAGTAAGATTGTTCGCGGCAATTATTGAGGAATTTACGGTAGTCGCATTTTATTTAATTGCGGGTTTAATGACGCCAAAGCTGAATACATAAGATAGTATAGACTGTTGTTGACAGAAATTTAGCGGATCTGAATCTTTAGATATCCTTTCATATTTGCTTCCAAAATCTCATATATCATGGTTTTTACGTTTCACATACAATTTTATCATCTTTTCATTTTGACGATTTAGAAACGAGACGAGTGACGGCAGTAGTTAATTAAATCATATCAATATAACAGGTAAGATTCAATAATAAGGTATCAAGCTTTGGAGTTGAGTTTGAGTAATATACTATTAGTATTGTTTTTGAAAGTTGATTGTTCTCCAATCTCCCGAGTGAATGGAGTTTACTATGTGAAAATGATACTACCCGTCTTTTGGCGTTTCACCGCTCGTTTCGCCATTCAATTGAGATCCAACCAACTGATTTTCCTTGGGGACTTTATGTCATCTGAAGGGTTCGATTGATAAAGAGTATCTAAACTCAAACTTGAGAACTGTAAGACAAACATTCCATCATCTCGATCATGTGGCGGAGTGCCCCGCCATCCATTTAAGCGAGGATTACCAAAAAGGGTAACCAGTAAGTAGCGTCATCGTAAAATTCCCACAGCGGTAACTCCGTAGTAATGATTAATTTATTACGCTTTTCATCCTTTATCAAGAGATCATGTCGTAGCCGTCGTATCGAGTGATATTGTCATTTGGAACGACAAATTCTGCTTAAATCAACCCAATTGTAGATGTTTCTACTTGTTACGGAAAGGTTTTCGCAGTTTCAATGGTAGACTTCTTCTTCTTCTTCTTCTTCTTCTTCTTGGCATTCATCGCACTACTCTATGCGCTGGGGTTAAATGTAGTGAAGTCCTGGGCCGCACAAAGACTTTCATTATAAAGCTTCTCTCTATCTTCCTCTGATCTACAGGTGTACGTCTCTTAAACACAGAAGCAAGTCTCACTTCTTCTTTTTTGTATCTTTGCCGGCACAGCTATTTTCTAGTACTCCAACAGGAGCCAGACAGTATGGGAAAACTCGTTGGATTCATTAGTTCAGGTATTGGTCTCGCAATGGAAGCAAAGACGTCCTATCAATCTCCGAGTCCTAAATCCCACACGAAAGATTCAAATCGGGGTTCAACTTATACTGCCCCATCCCAAAGTTTGTCTATCACAGAGGTTTCTATGTATTGATGCTAACTTAAGATAGTGCCACTTCGCACCTTGTCTAAACCAAATCAACATAGCAATGATGAGGACGCATATCGAGACGTACAATCCTACGCCGACTACCAAAATACCCTTTCAGATCGCATAAGTGCAGACATAGAGAGAGATGAGAATTACAGAAAATACTTAATCGCAAATCCTCGAGTACAATCAATAGGCAATACATACGAGCGAGACGTTTCATTTTACTCCCATGAGCTGCCAGATCAAAGAATTCAGTCAGCTCGAGGACTCTCATGTCCTGTAATATTGCCACAACGAAGGCCCGAAGCACAAAGTCGTGGTATAATCCGAGCCTACTCCCTGGAGCTAGCGGGTTGTGGCATAGATCAAGATACATTTCTAGATTTTATAGATGATTTCAATGAAGCTCATAAAGTAAGTTGAAACATAAAGATTATATTTGTGGATACTTACTTATGTACAGGCATCTCCTTATCTCGATGCCGTGAATGTGGCTGCTCAAGGTGTTGGATTTGCACCCGGTATCTCACCGATGATTGTGTCTATGGTTGTTCCAATTGCAGTACGAGCCGCTAAAGGTTATCAGACACAAAGACAGTAAGCAGGCAGTCGAACTACTTGGTGATGATAACACCCAGTTAATACTCTCCTTAGATCATCGTCTTTCTTAGATAGAGCCAATAAAAACCTCTTCGTACCGCATGGCCTCTTTGCAATGGTCTTAACTTTTAAGCCTGAACAGACCCAAAATCCACATGGAGTACCAAGAGAAGTTCAACTTCCTCCATCTGCTTCCCTTATTTATCCCGAAGATGAAAGGCGTGGTCAACAAACTGGCCTAAAGAAAATGGGCCACTTTATTGCGGATTATGGAGATCGTAGAGCCCAGGCTCGATATGTATGTGCGATGCATCTTTGTGATAAACAAATATCTACTGACAAATGAACAGGCCCACAACAATCCCGAGTCGTCTTTGGCTAGCCCTTTACCAACATTCAACAGCCGTTGGGCTGACCCAAATCATCCTGCCAATAGTGGTGGACTAAAAAGTCTACTGACTGGCATTCCAGACGATAGGAAATCCCGCCGAGAAGACAAAAAAGATCGCAAAAAAGAAAGAAAAGGTCGTCGTCGCAGAGACAGCTTGAGTAGTGATACATCCAGAAGGGGTGGACTTCTAAGCACAGCGCTTGGGGCGGTAGGTGATGCTAGTGGGAGGAATAGCACTTCTGGTAGTAGAAGAACAAGCTTGGTAGGAACCGCGAGAGGGATGATAAATGGACCTGGAAAAGAAGATCAAAGTTTAATCAAGGGAATCAAAGGCATAGGGATGAAGACTGATATCCTTTATCTGATGATCGCAAACGGCACCGAAGATCAGAGATCCTTCCTTTCGACGAGATCACAAATGCCACTGACTGAGGTTTCATCAATTTTACCACTGGAGTCTCAAACCACAAACCCAGATAATTGGCCGAGATCGTCCAATAATGATCAAGACACCGTCTATTCTATCTCAGATCAATATGGAACAGTTCCCTATACCAACAAAAACCAAAATCGCAATCCCTATATTGCCAGGCAAGATCAAGTCGCCACGGGGTCTACCGCTAGATATTTTGAACAAAATGACGCTCCACCACCTGCATACAGAGAAGCAATGCCGGCAAGGTATTATGACGAGATGAGACGACATGATGAGGAGTTCTGCGCACCTACTATATAGGAGCTTTCTGATTTATCTCAATTTTGGATCGGAGATGTTTTTCTCTGGCTTGGAGTTTGTGGGAGCGCAATTGTATTCAGCATCACTAAATGCTCACGTTTTGACTTTACTGCATTTTCATTTGATATAACTTTCCATATTATAGACCACTTAGTCTCCCGAAGCAGGTTGTTATTTAAACCGAAGTGTCTAGTAGTCCGCACTAGATAAATTGGATGTACTCCAAAACAGAGGGAAACTCGAGAAGGGTTCAAATTTCTAATCATTTCAAATTATCAACTGAAGACATGAATTGTGGGTGAACTTCTGATGATAGTATTGTAGTCCGATTGAAACTCAATTCGAAAGAAAAATAAGAGTCTCATATCAATGAGACGAGTTGTGGAGACCGGGTGACACGTCGTATAAATAATGTGATTTAGACAACTTCCAAACGCAGGAAGATGAAAGAGATACCTGATACTATGACATCCCTTTAGCAATGAACAATACCACTTCAGCCATTATTATCATACATCGTCTCATTGGACATACGGTGGCCAGCTAACGGTACAAGATGGAAAACATTACCTGCGTGCCCTTGCCTCATCGAGGAATGAGTACCCAAAAGGTGATACTACATGCCCAGGACTTAATGGCACATAGAAAATTGTAATTATATAGTGTGTATCGTTCATGTGATTAGATTTGTGGTTCATATGAAAATAGCCATCTCGGAATAGATGACTGTCGCGCACTCCACTTAACCTTATTGACTCGAACACTAACAACAGGCTTGAATGACACACACACATAAATCATAAATAGAACGGAATTAGTGTGGTTAACTACACCCGAGAGGTTCTATAGAAAATTTGAACCGGAAAGATCGGGGACAGTCCTTGAATGGTTCTTTGATAAGCAAGAAAAGAAAAGACGCGTGTATGAAAGTTTGCCTCCAATGGTTGTGAACTTCTACTGCTGAAATCGAATGCGTGAAAATTATACGCCGCTTCCGGTCTTGGCAGTAGGTTCATGGAATCAACACCCCATCAAAATTGTCACAAAAGTTGTTGGTGTGGTCCAAATTAAGATGTTGTGATACAAGAGGACAAGACTGTTCAGGACTTAGACTCCGCAATCTGTAGGACATCCTTCTCAAGATCAAGCTCTTTCCATGGGCCCAGTCCTAACTTCTTATAGTTCTCGGTCACCCTGACGGCACCACCCACCATATAATGCGGACCCAATGCAGCCAATTCCATATGTACGTTTGTAACTTCGCGGCCCGTGAATACAATACGATAATTGTCAATTGTTTCCCCCATTTCGAGAGAATTCAGATCATGTACCTCAGGCGCAGTTGGACTTCGGGCATCACAAATCTCCAAGTCTTTAAGCCATGGCGCAAGCAAAGCTTCTCCAGTCATTTTGACATAAGTCTCTCGCAAACACCACATGGCATAGAACCGTCTGATCTTCGCATCGATGACCTTGTTACTTTCAATTCTCAATTGTTCAGCCTTTCCCTCACTATCTGTAATGACCAGATCCAATTGCCTGTTTCTCCATTGGCATCTAGAGAGCGCGTCGTTACCATATCCATGAAGCTTTTTACCGGGCGCAACCTCGTCAAGTCCAAGTGTTGAAAGCTTCATATGATTGACCTCCGAATCTGCGAACACTTCTCCGTGCATATCAATCCATTCAAAGAACCCACTCTTCTCTATATATTTATAGTCATGCGACAGTCGTTCGTTGGCGCACACGATGTCCGTTCCCACGTTTATTGTTCCATCGCCCCCAATCACAGCTATTAATGTTACAAGTCCGGCCTGATGACTTACATTGAATTCGATTTGAGGTTGATCTGCGGCCGAAATATAACAAGGCTTTCCATTCGATTCGCGCGAAATTGTAGTCTTCGACCAAGGTACATTGCAATATTTTGCAACAACAAGGTGCTTGAGGAGATGGGATGCTAAGCTCATTTTTGCATCTTTGACGTGATAATATTTAAGGACTGATTCTTGCTCGGACTCAGAGAGAAGAGCCAAAACACGAGAAGCCTAACATCATCTGTCAATTCAGACAAGTAGAGCAGTTAGTAGACGTTATACACACAGCAGTCCTCAGTTCTGCGACCTCCTCTCTGGGCTTATCTTTGCGGTGAACAGGCCACAGAAGTCTTGTATCGAGCAGCCATTGTACAATGTATGGCTCTGAGCCCGAGGATGTCATTGCACTGAGATGTTGAGGCTTGTTGCAGAAACAATCTTGAAGAATTGAAGGCGGTTGGAGAAACATCGATTGACAGATCAGTTTGTTGACCAGCTGGATAAGAGATTGATTATGTAAGCGAAATGACGCCTTGTAGTTTTATCCTCGCAACCAGGCACAGCAACTCTTTCTTTCTGGTTCTTCGTATATTCTTACATCGTCTTACATTTTTCGCGCCGTCTCTCGATATGCAGATGAATTTTGTCTATAATTAGTCATATATTGTTATGTTATACCGATCATCACAAATCTCCTGAAGTCGATCGCAGCTTCCTCAACATTATGACGCATAAGTGTGTGTGGCCAGTAGATTCATTAGTGGAAGATTATATCTTACCCAACCTTATGATGTCAAGATAGCATCGGGACATTTCAAAGTTGGAGATGTTACCCATTATGTTTGGAGACTGTTCTGATCATTAAAGCAGGGCCAGCTTTCATAATGGTTAATTGTTGGCGCCCTCATTTTCTCATATATGCGCTCCATATTTGATTGCACAGTTTCTTAGTACTTGGTACTGGCCATAATGCTACGTGAAAGCTCAATCTTCGTCCTCGCGAGACCGTGAAAATACTTCCGGCGACTGGTAGCTTTGGTGGAAGTGTTGTGATGGTAGCATTGGTGATGTGTACTATACTCATTACTGGTGGTAGAAGTGAAGACATTCTCACAGCACCCAGGGAGATTTATAGCGATACCGCAAGACTCGAGATAGCCGTCTCAATTGGCGAACAATAGAAATACACACAGCGGATTCTTTCAGTTCCAAGTAACGCTAACAGCGCCAACTCAAATATCGATCTTCGCAGAACGCAGCTACCAGATTGACGATGACCGCACTGAAACCTTTTCACAAAGTGGCATCTTTAGGTGGTATATTTGACAACATCAAAGTCAGTTCCATTTCACATTTGATGAAAATTCTGCGAACTCAGGGGAATTATGTATGACTGAGAAAAAGTGGTAAGACTGTTCGAAATGATTGAAAAGGGGAATCTAAAAATGGATAATGGTGCAGGTTTAAAAAACATTGGCAAGTATGGATTGGATAAATTTGACGAAGCCATGAAGATAGCCAAGAACAAGACTGGATACAGAAAACAAGTGCCTTTTAATTCCTTGAAACGACTCGCCACAATAATAACGGTGTGTTTCATCTACATGTCACGACAACGATAAACCGACCCTAAAAGCACAAGAATCCAAATGGACAAAGTAGAACTCTTATATTTTTGGAAATGCCACGATCACTTACCCAATCGAGATTGTTCTACCACCAAAAGGCTTCGCGAAGAACGTGTATGCAAGTATTTATGCAGCTTACTCCGTACGACATGCTTACGTTTTCAGCCCCCAAACAAGAATTTACACGCGAGGCTGAGGCACAATTCTTAGAACCATGAGTTTTCAAGGATAAACAACGTCGATAGAGATTGCGGTGTTCCATGATAGGAAATGGGCCATGTGCCAAACAGGGTAGTTATGGTTACGTTAGGCAAGCCATATTCCAGAAACCTTCTATATGCCACAGCTGCTGCAGACATATCCAGTCACATTACCTCGTTGTCGTCATGAAAGTCAGATGGTACCTTGTTCTTTCTCGTCATTGTGACATTCAATGCAGGAACGAGAAATCTTTCCACATGGCTTTCATATAGGTAAATGTAACGCAAGATATAAAACATCAATGGTGGGGGCCTACAATGGCTATCTGTACATCAGATTTCACCAAATGTTCTCATATATGATTTCTTCTATGGTCAGAATCTTCTCACCTGTGCACAGGACTATTTGAAACATCATACAAATTTCTATCGCGTCTTGACTTCCCTTAGAATTCTCGCTTTCATCTAATTGTCGCTGTGTTACGGTGATAATACTCAGTGCATGGTGGTTTGCGTTATTCTCATTGTATTCTATTGGAGTTTGCTGCTAACATCTGATGTGATAGTTGATGCTATGGCGGCTTCCAGTAGATCACCCTCGTATTACGACGACATGAGCAACGAGTTCTATTCTTCGAATTTTGATGACTATCAAAGTGATATCAATGAGTCTCTAGATTTTAACCATGTCTCATCTACGGACTTCTACCTCGGTTCTGAAATGTTCTTGATTCCTCAGATGCTTGGAGAGCAACCTTATCCATCTCAGCATGAATTTGCCGATACTACATCAACTTATGATTCCTTTCAACGTTTGCCACCTAGCTCTGGGTTTACCAGTGCTAAAGCCGATGTCCAAGAGCAGTTTCTGCCCAGATCACTCGGTGAAATTTGCGGACAGATGATCACAGAGTGTTGTGAAGTCTCAGAAGATCCACTGAATCAACACCTCATTGAAGAGATGTATTTTGAGGATGATAACGATAAAAATATAGAGTATTCCCGCAAGAAACGGAGACCTTCTCAAAACAAAAAGGCACGAGCATCAAACATACCACAATCAAATGTGTTCAAGCTAGATTTGAGAACGCCATCAATTTCCTGGGCAGGATCGCAACCCATAGCATCACAAGAATCCTTGAGCTCGGTTTTCGAGGTCAACATGAATCAGCAACCTAAGCGCAAAGCTCGGAGTGCCTTCACACCACAAGGAAAGAAGAAAGTGGAAGCAGTGAGAAGTGTTGGTGCTTGTGTCCAATGCAAATTCAGAAAACGAACTGTAAGTTGGTCTAAACGCTGTGTTGAGTATTTCAACTGACAAGCGCAGTGCGGGACAAATGAGCCTTGTATGTTATGCATTCGACGTGCTGGTAGTTTGGAGTCTGCGGCATCTTTATGCACAAGAGAGTCGCCATTTGTTGAACTCTCAATAAGTGAATGTGGGTATTCTGCTTTCTTGAAAAGCCCAAAATACTAACCTCATAGTCTACTCTAGCAAATTACTCCCACTGGTAACAGATTTCGATGTTGAATTTCCAATCGTAGAAGGTCAACAAAACACCATTAAGATCGACGGAAGAGGCCCCGCCTCTTCCCCTTTGTATCTCGAAGTTACTGAGATACAATCGTCGTTCTTGACTGAGAACTCATTAAAAGAAGTTCGTCGAATAACTAGGCTCAATTTCGGAGTTTCACGCCCGCATGATCTTAATCCAGATCACCCAAATGTTATAACTGTTCTCAACCAGAGTCTCTTCTCATCTAAAGAGTTCGAAGAATGGGTGATGAATTACACTGATGGGAATAAAATCGATAACGTTAATTCCACCTCTTTCCTGTTCGGAGTTGTGTATGTCAAGGAAAAGCTACCTCATGTAAGTTTGGTAGTCCAATTCAATACATTGATTTATTCCGCATGTCACTAAATAATAGAAGGCAGATCTAGTAGATAATACAACAAAGCTCATAGCATTCAGCTACATGCTCTGCAAAGGATTGAGAATTATGACGCCTACAAGCCAGCAGGATGAGGCTGCTCGATATTCCGTACTACGCGCACAACTCGAGACGATACTCTTTAATCTTCTCCGCCACACCGAAAAGCTTGTTTACGATGAGCTTCAACGTCTAGTCTTCAAAACCTCAGGACAATTACCGAAGGATGCGGTTGTTCCTGTGGCACTAGTACTTTGGTTGCTTACGCGATTGCAAAGTTTGAAAGCGAGCCATGTCATAAGTTTGAGCGAACAGAACAGTTCTCGTGCGTGTTCTTTCACGATATCATTTCTCAATTTATTCTAATTAAAGAGTTACTAATGGTTCATAGCATCCTCGGGAACGTCATCAGCAGCTGCATCCCATCAAAAGCATGTTCTGAACCTCTTCATAAGCGTTTTTACTGCGCTATTTAGATCATCTTTCCCGTTACTTATGAACTTTGAAGACAAATGCAACAGAGTCCTACTGGGGGAAAACGAGGATTTGATACAACTATCAAAGAAGCTGAGGAGAGATCTGATAGCCTTCAAAAGAAGCGGCCATTTAAAAGCTTCGACTTGGAACCAAGGGTTCTTGAAAGAGCAAGTGGGTAGATTGAGAGATGTATTGACGGAGTAAATTTTCAGGGACTCGGGGAATAGATCCAGAAAGGACCTTTAAGGCATTGTAAGAGATTTGGGGAATTGGGTTGCATTTGGGAAGGCGTTTTCTTGTTGATTCGCTGATTGAACTTTTACGAGGTAATGCATGATTGACATCAAAAAGGATAAGATGATGACTTGACGACTGTATAAGTACTAGGGATGTAAGGCGCAGTTTAAAATTACGTGAGATACTTGGGATGATTCAGTACAATAGTATTTGCTTTTCAGGCAACACCATTCAAGGATTGATGGTTGATGCAGCCACATTCGAAACCAAGAGTCATCCAGCCTCTCCTTTTTTTGTCACTCGCATTATACATCTATTTGCTTTGCTACTGATGGTGTAATCGAAAATTTCGAAGTTTACTTAGTAGACTTATCATCATACCCGAATCAAAGCAGGGAACTGATCGGATGTGAACCTCCTCGGACGAATAAGCTTATCTGGCCTAAAACTGACGATGGGCATCCGTCATATAGACCGGCAAAGTCCCTTGCGATACATGTATTCAGTCGCACAGTATTGACATTGACATTTGGTGAAGAAAGATAAATCGTTTTGTCAAAAGCACAACATGACGTTTTAAGATTTACAAGGGTAATTCACGGGTCATCATGCAGATCATGATAGACATGCCGAGGTTCAAAAACAAGTCTCATTATATTGAATATTAGCACTTCCTTTGTTTTAGAAGAGTCCTATTCATCTTATCGACTACACAAATTATATTACTTAGCGCTACTGATAACTCCATACGATGTCTATTCCATTCACAGCTGTAAAAGGCCCCTCATTACCATCTGAAGACAGTGCACATGAGCCATTTGGCTGTCCAACTCCATATGCCGAGCCACTGTGGTACTCCCGAAACGTGTCACCCCATTACACTAATTCACATCGCAAACTTCGCGCTGCGGTGCGCAAATATGTCGATGAAGAAATCTTGCCGTATGCATTCGATTGGGAATCGGCAGGCAAAGTACCAGACTCGGCACGTGCCGCTCCCGTGACTTCAGGATTTCACTAACGAGTTTAGCAGGCATGGCGACGACATGCAGAATTGGGATATCTAGCTTTAAGCACGGGACTTTCGGATGTAAAATTACCGGGAGATATTAAACCTGAGGAGTGGGACTCGTGGCACACTTTGATTGTTACGGATGAGTTGTCGCGTGTCGTAAGATCGCGCTTCGGTTTCTGAGCTGTCTTCACACTGACGCGATCTAGGCATATACTGGCGTACTATGGGGTCTTGGCGGAGGCAACGCAATTGGAGTACCCCCAATAGTCAATTTTGGGACGGAAGAACAAAAAGCAAAATTTCTACCTGGTGTTGCAAACGGCAGCATAAGATTTTGTCTTGGCATCACGGAACCTGATGCTGGATCCGACGTAGCAAATATCAAAACCACTGCTGTACGGAGCGGCGACCATTATATCGTCAATGGCTCAAAAAAATGGATTACAAACGCTATTTGGGCGGATTATGTCACCACGGCAGTTCGCACCGGAGGCCCAGGGGCAACCGGTATATCGCTTCTTATCGTCCCATTGAGAGCTGACGGAGTCTCTCGAAGGACAATGCAAAATTCGGGAGTTGGAGCATCCGGTAGCACATTCATTACTTTTGATGATGTTAAAGTTCCTATTGAGAACCTTTTACATAAAGAAAATCGTGGATTTGAAGTCATCATGTCCAATTTCAATGCTGAGCGCAGAAGTATTGCCTCATCAGCCATTCGATTGAGTAGAGTATGTGCTGAAGATGCATGGAAACATGCTTGTAAGCGTGAGACATTCGGAAAGAAATTAATTGAGAATCCGGTAATTCGAGCGAAATTCGTGAAGATGGGAAGGATGATCGAACCTGCGCAAGCATTCCTAGAGCAGTTGACTTGGTTGATTGAATTTAGTAGGAAGAACGGCGGAGAGAACGATATGAGGATTGGAGGTATGACAGCTATGTTGAAAGTTATAAGTACAAGGTGCCTCGAGAAATGTGTAAGGGAGGCTCAACAAATCATGGGTGGATTGGGCTATGCCCGAGGTGGGAAAGGTGGAAGGTAGGTTAACTAAAATCTGCAAGAGTAACAACCGACTGATGGTGTGTATAGGATCGAGGCCATCTCAAGGGATGTGAGAGTTATGGCAGTTGGTAAGTACTGATTGTCTAGTCAAGATATCAGACTCATTATTTCTTTTTTGCAGCAGTCATACTAACACTTGCAGGGGGTGGGAGTGAGGAGATTATGAGCGAGCTCGCGATCAAGGAAGAAGTCAAAGATCTGAAGAGATACTCAAGCACTTTTAGCAGACTTTGAACCCTTCTCAAGATCGTAAAAAGAAACAATGCATATTTGACTGGTCTAGATTACACTGTCTATTGTTTGAATAGCCCCGGGTGAAAGAACATTAGTCTTCGAAATACTATCTGGCAGGAAAACGAATATGTTCCATAATTTTCGGTCTAAGTTGACACTCACTGGAAGGTTTGTATTTTGATGAATGAGTTGCATTGGATCTCTCGTTGGAATAGGCCTAGATTCTCAAGCAATGTCGATCATTTCC
Source organism: Botrytis galanthina (assembly GCA_004916875.1). Classification (NCBI taxonomy): domain Eukaryota; kingdom Fungi; phylum Ascomycota; class Leotiomycetes; order Helotiales; family Sclerotiniaceae; genus Botrytis; species Botrytis galanthina. The sequence goes on from PQXL01000151.1 coordinate 44,122, forward strand.
GCTACTCGCTTAGACTAGTCTGATGAGAGGCGTTCTTGAGGTTTGATAGTCTAGAGCTACAAAAACTTCATAGACTCGGATCAAGTTGACTTGCATTAGCATTGCATAAGAGCTTCTACCAACACATATGTAAATACTTGTACAGCGGTGATCTTTATCTCACTATTATGTCGAGCACATTCGCTTGCAAAGAAACCTTATTTGCCTCGGATCGATATTCAGATATCTTGAGACAACGATCGACGTGGAGTTGTGTCACATTTGAGGCTATTTCTGCTAGATAACCACAAGCTGTGGTGAGTAGTGATTGATAGTTTGCGGCTGAGAAATTAATGAGCGCGCCTGTGTTGTTCTCAGCAGATGTGGCGGATATGCGGACACATACACTTTCGAGTACTTTCAGCGAGCATATTATTGGTTAAAAATTGGATGCTTTTTGAAACCTCATAATCTCGAGAAATGAGGCGAATTTCATCTGGCTATTAAGGTTCTATACAAATTGTTGAGAACAATTAGCCTTGAGCCACTTCCAATACTTTTACAAACACCATCATTAACACCGAAAGCTTACAGGATCTTTCGGAGCTGATATACACTAGACTATTTCCGTCTGAGAATCAAAAGCCGTCCTAAAACTCGGCCGTACTAATCACAAATTGGTATCTTTCCCATATCCAAACAATATCATTCCAAAGCAGTAACTATCCGATTGCTCGTCTAGACATGTTGCTTACTGCTAGTCGCACTCATCCCATCCTCATAAATGACCGTAACCTCACGGTGGCGCTGAATTCCACCTTCTTTCGGATCCTCTGCTGTTGGTGGTGCGAGAATGCAAGTATCGCTATCAGTGTCATTGTCTATGCCTCCTCGAGTTACTTCGACGTCGTAGTGAGTTGCCTCTTTGTTGCCACGTTTCAAAGATTTGAGATTATATTCGCCAGTGCCAGCGCCAGCGCCAGACTTTTGGTTTTCGAAATCGTAGTTTTGATAAGGTCCGCCTGTCGAACTTCCTCCTGTAATCCGGTTATAGAGGGGTCGAAGGGCAGGTATAGTGACGCAGATAACAGTGGCACAAAGCTCGGACATGGTCCACATGACGGAATCACTAACAGCATCTGCAGAGGTTATTAGCATCGATAAATAAAATACATCTAGGTTTGAATATGGAAGAAGATACTCACATAGATAGTCGTCAGTCTCCATAAGAGCATCCAAGGTTGTAGTGCGGACTACACCACATACACCAGCACTAATTTAAGGTTAATACAAATGTCACGGGAAAACTTTGAACAAAACTCACATAACACCCAAACTCAAAGAAACACAAATGGTGATCTTTTCTTTTTTTTTCATATTGAGACCCCAGATGACGACCCAAGGGAACCCCGCAAGGAAGAAGTCCATTGCTGCAGACCAAGCTTTCGGGAAGTGTTAGCTTTCGTACTGATATAACAAATGTTGACGAAAAAACCTACAGCACATAACTTTTGCAATGACAGTCAAACTCAGCGTACAGGTACCCTCAACTGTAGGATCCCAGATAGACTGAACTGGAGTACATTGCGCAAACACAGCGATAGCCAGCAGGAAACTCAATACCAGAATAGTCAGGATCCAAAAGTAGAGCAATAATTTGTGCCTGGCGCTCAGTCAGTCTTCATTCTGTGTCGATTCAGCATCAAGGAGTGCAACTCACCAAGTTTGGTTGACAATTCGTAGTAAAAAGACCGCTACAGCGCACTTGCTTATTCCCATAGCAACTGCAATGATGAATTGGCCTATTAGAAGCCATAATATGCCATGAGAATTATCCGCAAGAGTCAATGCTGACGCGTGTGTTCCCATGCCATATGATACTGAGCGCGAAATGCATGCCGCAAAAGCTGTCATTAAAGCCTATACGAAATCATTAGTCCTGCAATATAGAAGACCTTTATCCTGTAGCTTACCCAGCTAAGTATCAAAAGATAATCATCTACACCTGGCGCGCCACCAATGAATTTGCGCGTATACAACCGGAGACTAATAAAGCAAAACGAAAGGACGACCTCCATCCACAGGACGCCGAGCAATTGCTGGCCCTTCTTTGTGAGAGGAACTGTCATGGTGAAGATCAAGAGTTCTTTGGTTGTACTTTGGTAGGTTGCTATGCACAGAGTGGTTTCTTCACCGTTTGGGACCCACCGCTATTAGTAAAGAAAAGAGGACGTACTTGATGGTCTTGGGAGAATTATATGGCTCCTGTGTATATATGATGCCATGCCCAAGACAAGCTGGGATGGCTCAAGCCAGCATTGAATTTACTTTTCCAGACGTTACAGCCCCTGGGAGATTACCTTTGCAGCAAAAGCAACTGGAACTATCATCACCAAAAAGAGTAATTGTGAATTCTAGCGAACTTGCTTCAGTAACTTTCAAAACTACAGTACTTGGCTAAGTACTCCGAGGAAAACGGACACAGGATTTGTGAGAATGTCATGGGGGCGACATCCCGTAATTGCTCTATTGAAGTGGGATAATATTGAAGATCCTCTATCATCTGTGAAACTCTTCTTGATGTTGCATGATGCGACTGCATGGAGTTGCACCAGACATATTAAGAAAACACCCCAGGAGTCGAGGAGTATAATTGAGATCGTCGACCATTTCGTGTGTTTTATTCAATCCATCATCTATTGGGCAAACTTTAAGAAACGAGTTATATCCCAAACTAGACAACAAGGAGACCCACTGTGAACTATCCACTCAATGACCAGGCATGGTACCTGGCGGCCTAAGACTACTTTGGGATGGGGATTGAGCTTGTTGAATCATTTGTACGTATCGACTTGCTTTTTTTGCAATCGAGATGATGGCCCGGCCTCGCTTGGAAGACCCTATTCGTGGGCCGTTGCGACTGGGATAGAGATCTGCGGATCTTCAACAACAAAACGCCTCTGACTGAATCAGAAATGCGACTAGTGAAACCTAGGAGCTGCAATAACATACATAATTATGGTGAAATTAGTATGGTTTCTCTGCTCTAATTTTTCCCACTATTGACGTTCGAAATGAATTGTTTTGTTTCCTTCAACATCGGTGAAGAAAAGATTTTGAGATGAAAGGAAGTAAATTTTTCATAATTCAGGTCGTACGTCGTGCAGATGCGTTGCTCGGATAATCGTTGATACTGGCAGGGAGTTGAGCCTGGAAGTGGGCCACGGCAGCTCAGTCGGCCCCACGTGCCCGACTCCCTGTCGGTAGTACAAAAATCAGGTGGAGACTAGTGAGTAAAATGGAATAGCTTGGCAGCGGACACTAGAATTATGATTCGACACTGACAGAAATTTTCATCCTGAATCCTAGTAGCTTCCTGGAGGCCCCGGATTTGCAGATAGATGGCCCACGAGGCCAGAACCATTTGATACTTATATCTCTCTCCTTTCAAAATGTAAACAGATAGCTACCTTGGCAAGGTCGATCAGAGCCATTTTGTTGAAAATCAAAAGAATCCTCACCTCGCCTATTATTGGAAAATGATAACATTGAGTTTGGATATCCATATTTCTGTAACGGCGAAAGATGGGCCAGATTTACAACTAGGTTTCTAAACTTTGATAAGAGCTTTTCATATAAGGCGTGTTGCTGCGTTTAAAGCTTAGAAGCCTCGGTTACCTACCTAGGTACTCGAAGATATTTTTGTAAAGAGGAAATAACGTCCGTACTACCTGCAAAACAATTGCATAAATTTTCATAGATCACATCAAAGAAAACACAAAGCCGCAAGAAGAACGCGAGTTGTTGATGTTTATAAAATTACTAATAAGTCATTAAAATTGTTTTCATTATTCTCGTGTTTGTCAAAAAAGTCATGCACTAGGCATTGAAGTTGGCCAAGCCCGCACCAAGATTATTCCCCAAATATCATGAGGTTTACCAATGCTTCATGCAGCAGATTCTTGCCTTGAAGGATCTGATGCTGTGGATTCGGTCTCGTTGTACAGAGCATCCTTGAGCTCCAACTCGACCTTTTCACCAAATGTAACGTTGATCTCCTCCAATGTCAAACCCATCGTCTGTAGAAATCATTAGTAAAAGGAACATGTAAAGTAGCGGATGGAATTCTTACCTCTGGGAACCAGATGACAATCATAATGGTAGTGACAACAGTCACGCAAATAAGAATCATATAGAACTTCCATCCAATGTTGTTCAAGCCAACAGAGACAGGAGCACTATACGCGATGGCATTTCCGAAGAAACTCAAATATGTGATGGTAGACCCTTCACTACGAAGATGGGTTGGCCAGATTTCAGAGCCGTATACGTAGGAGGTACATTCGATCGTCGAAGTGAAGAAGGCACCCATAATAAAATAGAGAGCAACAAGTGCTCTAACACCAGGGCCTGCAGGTGTACCGAGATAGTACTTGACCAATGCAGCCATTGTGCTAAGAATAGCAGCCATTCCGAAACCACCAATGACTAGATGGTTAGCAGGGTCCATTGACAAGTTCGAACTAACTTACTCAAAAGCTTTCGTCTTCCAACGCGATCCAAAAGAACAACATTGATACCGCATCCAATAACAGCGCAAACAGACCAGACAATACCAAGTCCTAATTGAACAACAGTACCAAACCCGAGACCTGCCATAAATGTGGGGATGAGATTTGCGATTGCAGTGATACCAGTTCCTTGACCCATAGTCCAGAGAATGATCGAAATAAAGGCACGTTTTCTGAGATGCGGGGTGGAAAATATATAGATGAAGCCTTTTGGTAGAGATCTCTCGGTGTCGACTTGAGCCCTGATCTGGACTGCTTCAGCACGGGCTAAAGTGTTATAAGGGTCTGCTTTGGTCTTGTGCAAGTATTCCAAAACTTGCTTGGCCTCTGCGTCTCTTCCTTTCTCCATCAACCATCTTGGGGATTCGGGCAGATACCAGAGAGACACTAGTAGAAGACAAGCAACTCCACAGAGTACAATGAAGACCAACCTCCATTGATATTCAGCCTCGACAAAATTGAATCCCAAGGCGCAAACTGCAGCCATAATATACGCAGTAACGATACCAACGCCTTGAAGTCCAACAAGCATGCCGCGATTGTGAGGAGGAGCAACTTCACTCATGTATACTGGAGAGTTGGCGAGAACCATACCTGCACCGACACCGGTAAGAACACGGCCTGCAATAAACATAGCAACGTTGACAGCTCCAGCTGAGATAGCAGCAGCGAATATTACAATACCCGCGGCCACTGCATTGGCAATACGTCGTCCGAACTTGTTTGATATTGGGGCTTGTAGGAGAGAGCCGACCATAGCACCACCTAGAAATCTATTTGGAATTGATTAGCGGAGTACAAGACAAAGCAGTGGATTCACTTGCCCTCCAAGCATTGCATCTGTGAGCTGTAGAGCCTGAGAGTTGGTCAAAAATCTGGCGATGAATGTCGGCTGAGCAACTGTGCCAGAAATTGCGTTGGCAGCAAAGCCATAAAGAAAACCACCAAGGCAAGCCGTCACCAAGACCTGGGAATCATCAGTAGTTGTCACTTTCCAGAAGAATCATTATTCCAAACCATAACGTTGACAAAACTTGTATGTCTTGGAATATCAACTCCATCTTCCTGGCTGGAGTTACCCCTCTCCGAAGATTGTTTCTCGTCAGTCTGCGGCACAGGTGCCTTAACCTCTACTTCTGCCATATTGAAAATCCTATGATAAATTGCTTGAGGCGACGATCAAAAAGAGAAATGGTTGGTCGCAAGTCCGGTCAAAGTCTCGTCTGAAATAACAACAATACTCAAGCCAAGTGCGAGCCAGCTTATAATAAATCAATTAACTTGCAGATGACTGGATAAATCAATAGCTAATACGCCTCGTGGAATCAGGGATTGTCCATCCGATAAATACCAGATACAGCACTCGCCGACGCTACTTGCGAATCTTTGCTGACTTCCAAAGTTTATTTCTCCGAATTTTGACTAGGGCTTCGCGACAAGTATCAAATTGGTCTCCGCGAGGTAAATATGAGGTTAGGTCAAGCCATATACACCACATATTGCAAGGGTCGTAAGTTGCCATTGATTGATATTTGCCAGGCTCATCTTATCAATAATCAACCTAGTGTTAGACATACTGCATCAGCGTCAGAAACCTTTTCCATAGACCGACTTCTGACGAACTTCGTCAAGCAGCATTCAGCTACAGCCTAGCAGCACTACTGAATTGCGGTCATTGGAAGCATGGATTCGCCACATCTAAGCTTCCCGTCATTTTCACGGATCGTCCTGAAATGCCACCAGCTTAGCATTAAAAATCCAGACGCTCGGCCTACCCCAGAAGCTGCAGAATTAGCTTCATTCCTTGCCCCGCCGTCAAATTTTCTTGGCGAACGTGTAATAAAGTTAGATAAGAAGTGACAAGGATTGACTAAAGCATCTATGACCGTAGATTTTCTTTCGAGTGAAAGTGAAGCTCGGTTTCGATATGCCACAAAAGCTTCGTTGCGAATTCGGAAGTGACAGTCTTTTTTAAACTGTAAGGAGTGGTGTGTGACACAACATACAAGTTTGCCGGCATATAATCGAGACTGCTAAGGTGGGGATTGTGATCAATCAAATGTACACCGCTAAAATAGTACCCGCAGTGGATAAAGATGTCAGAGCTTCAGCAGCCAGCGCCACCATCAATCATTCGGCTTTCCACACGATCGGAGGCTTCATAACTCGCTTGATGTGTTATATGTCTCACTTGCCGTTCCTACGTGATTTACGAAGTCAATGAAATCCACTTGGTTGGCCATAAACGTGCAGCAGTGATATCTCATATATCATACTACTCTTGCTCTGGCCAATTTCGCTACAAACAATATACACTCTTACTCCATTTCGAGGCAGTCACCGTACTTTACAAATTTTAATTCACATCACCCACAAAATGAAAGTTCCAGAGGCGGCCGTCTACCCTGTCTTAAAAGGCAAGGTTGCTATCATAACCGGCGGTTCACAAGGCATGGGAAAGGCTACAGCATCAGTCTTTCTACGAGCTGGTGCTCAAGTGGTCATTGCCGATGTGAAAGAAGTCGAGGGCCAAGAAACTGAGAAAGAGTTGTCGCAGTTTGGGGAGATCATATTTGTGCGATGTGACATCTCCAAGTCGGCGGACGTTCAGAATCTCATCGCGGTAACAGTTGAGAAATTCGGCAAGCTCGATGTAGCTGTTAACAACGCTGCTCTCACGCCCGACAAGACACAGCTTATCGATTTTGATGAGGACTACTGGAATACTCTCGTGGGAATCAACCTCACTGGAACAGCACTATGTTGCAAGTATGAAATGCAACAGATGGCAAAACAGGGCACTAAAGGCTCTATCGTCAATATCGCATCTATCAACGCTTTTAGGCCACAACCAAACATGCCCGCTTATACAGCAACGAAACATGCTATCATTGGTTTGACTAAACATGCCTCTGTAGAGGGAGGGCCAAAGGGGATCCGAGTGAATGCCGTTGCACCGGGAGCTATCTTTGTGAGTTTACCACTATGTTGCAATAATATAAAATATCAACGAAACTAACGCAAAAGCAGAGTGCGATGTCAGCCGCAGCATTAGAGATTATGGGAACTACCATGGAAGAGTTTGCCCCAACGGTCAGCAACTTGCATCGTTTCGGAATGGCTCATGAAGTCGCACAAGCCTCGTTGTGGCTCTCGTCAGATAATTCCTCATATGTCACCGGTGTATGTTTGCCTGTAGATGGAGGATATTTAGCGAAGTAACCTAGGATATTGGTTGCTCGTATCAACTGAAAGAATAGAAATGATCATAAGGGCATATTCACTTACCAAAACTACTCGCATTCTCTTGATGGTGACATTGCTCAGTAGCTTGCTTTGACCTTGTAAACTTTGAGTGGTTTGCAATTGATTGTCAATAGTCAATCTCATCGTCATCTGATATCTTGCCACGCTTTGTGGTAGCGTGCCGTATGACAACCTAGAAAGATCTCGACTCAGATACTGAAATTCACGTGGCTGTAAAGCTGAGCACATAAATCTACTCTTCCAGAACACAAGAAAAAGAAACAAAGCTGGGGTACATTAGCATAGAGTTCATCCCTACATAAGGTGCTGGTTGAGTCTTGGAGCCAGAGGCTAGGCTCGTGTCTCCCTAATGACGTTAGCCTATTTAAATATCAGACCACTCTGTATGCCACGAGAAAGGGTTGTCTTGAAGTAATGGCCATACATCTTGTTCGAACCGCGGTAGGCGATGTAAAATAACGAGTCGGTAATGGTTGCTCTGATAACTCATATGTCGGCAAGAAAGTTCAATTCTAGTCATGAGAAATGCAGAAAGTTATCAATTTCGCGTTGATAACTCCTTGGCAAGGTTTTTTTTGCTAATGATAATTGGATGTTTCCATTGAAAGTCGAGGCTTACTCCTGAGAAAGTTTTGCCAGGGGTCAAGATCAGTTTCTTGGCAGCCTGTTCACCTTGATTGCGTTCCCCACAATGTTACATAAAAACGCAGTACCGTCTACTTTGTAAATTCACATGCGAAGTGTTGCTCCATTTCAATAAGATTTATTCTCATTTCCTATTCCCGGGGTGAAAAATTTGGTAATATTCTCAAGCAAATACTTGTGTTATCCACTTTTGCTTCAGATCCGAGAAAGGCCAGGGACTAAAATAAGCTTAGTAGTCCTAATGTGTTGAACCCTACGGTAGTCTTGAGTCATTCCTTTGTAGTTCGATCACTGTCTAGATTGAGGAAACAGCTGAGCTATAGTGAGCGAATTGAATCTCAGGACCACGTGCAATAGGTGCAATAGCTGCGAGGCTCAATGACTAAAGAATATACTAATCCCAGTCCACAAATGTCTGCATTAGAGCTTGCCGAAAAATATAGATGGGGGGACCCATATGTCCTTGCTCGGTACAGGGAACGGCTAACTTCAGGAAGAAACACTTGCCCCACTATTTGGGAAATCCGGGATCAATTCCTGTACCCACTTGAGTCACGAAGTAAGTAATAATTACATCGTTTACCAAATATGCGTTGGCTCATCAGATGAGATGGAGCTATGAATGAACGGGGTATCTGAAGAAAAGCGTCTTGACGACTGGCATTAGGCGAATCTTTACCGGAATTTGCAATCTAATGCATATTCCTTTCCAAAACATGGAACTTGTGCAGGCTGTTCAGACTACGTTAGAGACATGCAAGATTCGTGGTTGATTGTCAGTTTCCCAGTTCCGTGGAGAAATTTTGCCCAGTGTAAATTGCGTTTATAGCATACAATGGTGGAGGAAAAGCTGAATCTCGTGTCAGGGGTAGTGGGAGGTTGGGAAGGTCAGATCTGTCATCACAAGTTTGGTTACTATGTAATTGATCCATATCCAATATTTGATAGAAGTTATCCAAAATTCCAGCTAGAACTCGAGGTCTCATCACATCAGCTCAGCCAAAAAAAAAACATGTCAGAGACAAAACTACCGTCACAGACTGCAGAACCTCGGATCCATGAAGGTAAATTGGCTATTGTCACTGGGTCAGCCAGAAGTAAGCCCTTGCCCTAAATTTTAACAATCACACACTCGTGATGCTCATCAAAGCTTAGGTATTGGGGCTGGAATAGTTAGAAAGCTGGCAAGCAAAGGCTGCAATATTGTTATCAACTATGCTACTACGAGCTCTCATGATGCCGCAGCTACCCTCAAAGCGGAACTCGAATCGAAACATTGTATAAAAGCGATAATCGTGCGTGCAGATATTAGTACATCTGCTGGCTGCGAACAGATTATCGCTGCTGCGAAAGAGAATTTCAAGCACCCCAACACCGGCGCTCTACAAATCGATATACTGGTACACAATGCCGCAGTCTTATATATCGGTCCCCTGGAGAGTGTTATCGAAAAAGAATTTCACCACATCTATGCTGTCAATGTATTGGGTCCTACGCTGTTGACAGCAGCTTGCAAGCCCTTCCTACCCACAGATCGTTCTGGTCGCATTGTGACGATGTCTAGTATCAATACCAAAATTGGGACGCCGCACACAACATTGTACTCAGGTACGAAAGCGGCGATGGAGGCAATGACTCGTGTGTGGGCTAGAGAATTGGCGGAGAGGGCAACGGTTAATGCTATCAATCCTGGGCCTGTTATGACTGATATGTATTTGTCTGCTTCTGAGGAAGTTAAATAGGGGCTGGCTTTGTGGAATCCATTGACGCCCTTGGCCCCAGTCAGAGAAATCGACAGTCCCGAAGTCAGAGAATTAGGCAATCGATTGGGTGGAAGAGCAGCTTATGATCATGAGATTGCAGGCATTATTGCCATCATTTGCGATCCAGATTCATCGTGGATGACGGGAAGTTTGATAAGTGCTAATGGTGGACTATCTTTCAGCATGTAAGCGCTAGTGGGTAGTAGGAAATGTAGACGCTATGAAATGCTTTCCGTACAACTGTGTGTGACAGAAGCGAGCATATGTGTTCGAGTGGCAAGTTCAGTACCGAGGGCTGGTGATACGAGCATGCTTGTCAAAGAGGATCCGCCATGTTCCAGCACGATGCCTACGTAAAGGAAACGAACGTCCAGGTCATTTGATCGTTCCGCAGTCGTTCAAAACAATAGCTTCTGCCTGGTAGCTCGTGATCTGTTGAAGTAATCCGAGCTCCATTGAGAGTTAAGTGAGCTTGATGAGTGTGTCGATGTTTATGCTCTGTTGTGTTGTCGAGGCATGTGGCGTCGTACATAGTACACTCGGTGTGGACGAAATAAAGGGACAAAATCAAATTCAACAGATTCCTTCTCCGAAATTCAATAAGGAATCAACTCATCAATGCTACCCTTTGGATCCTGATAGATAAATGTCAAAAATTTAATAATTGATTGAAATTTTGATTCATTGTTGTTGTGATTTGAAACAATTTTTTTTCCCATCTTGGTTTGTCCGAGGAGCCGAATAACGGTCAATTTCGTGCACGGACTATCGATCACTAATTACCAATTCAGTCGGACATCGATGAGCTGAAACTTCCAAGGTGGATGCTATCCTCTACGATTTGTAGCAATGATTGAATCCCAAAGTGTTTTCCTTCACAAATGGCAATCAACACTCTATCATCGCATATTATAACAAGCATATGTTACGAGGATCTCAAACCAACCGAAGTTCTTTAGATCTCGACGTACGAGGCTCCTCGATCATCACTGTATATGCCCCAACAAGACAGTGGTTCCTTCGATTTCTGCTGTCTTAGAATTCGCTCTCTAGTTTTAATCTCGATTACAATGAATTGGGAGTCTGATTGAGAAGCTTCCTAGAGGTACTAGCTTCCACCAATATACGTGTCAGGTACGACGCGACGAAAGAAAACGGTAAAGTACAAACATGACGCGAACTAAGTTAATCAATATGGATTCCGGAGCACTTGAACCCTACGCCATCAATGCCATGCCATCATATCTTGCAGCTTCTCATGCATGGTCCGATAACATGTTCGCAATCCACACTGATTACAAGAACACGCTCGGTGGAAGCATGATTGAGACTTCCGTCCGTACACTCTTTCCTAACATAAAATATTGCTGGATCGATACAATATGTATCGATCAAAATGACGAAGAAGACAAGAAACTTCAAATACCTCTGATGGGTGATATATATGGAAATGCGCAAGTGGTAGTGATCGTCACAACTTGTGATTTCCCGCGTTGGATGACGCAAAATTATTTGGATCGACTCACCAGGGACCTAGGTGAAGCCATCGCAATTTCTAGTGAAGAAGAATATACAGAGTTCATGTCGGAGTACTGGGCACATGGAGACGGACGACAAAAAATCATTGAGGGGATGGATTGCCTTGAGTTTTTCACCAGAACGCGATGGGCAGATCGAATCTGGACATTGCAGGAGTATATTCTTGCTCGACAAGTTGTCTGGGTTGGTAAAGAAAACGTATGCCTTCGAATAGATGATGTTATGTTTAGTGCACTTCCTGACTTATGTGATGTCTTCAATATCGGGGAAGCAATAGGTGGGAAATATGCTAAAGTCTATGACTTTTATACCGGCATGGTGAATGCTGGAGCTGGGAGAATTGACCAGACTCGTGTTATGGAACTCTTGGGAAATCGCTCGGCTTCCTTTCCAGATGATGAGATCTATGGTGCAATGGCAGCTTCGGGAGTTGTTATAGCGCCAGGAGTCGTAACCGGACAAAACAATGTTTGGGCCCTTTGGTGGGAGGAAGCAGTACGTAAAGGGCATCATCGTTGGTTGTTTCTTCCTCCTGTCATATCTGAGTTTACCAGCACAAACTGTTTAATGCCGCAGTTTAAGACACGGCACAAATCCTCACAATATTCCGGACTCGATACCGTACATATCAAAGAGGGTAACGTTAGCATCTCCGATGGTAGTGTAAGCATTCATGGCCGCTGGGCTGGCTCCTGTCGCATAATAAGACGCCTAGGTAAAGTCTACCGAGATTTGAATGGAGGTCTCCGTCGAGATATAACAATGATAATTTTCGCCAGTGGTCGTTGGAAACTAGCTTTGCGGCTTGTTGCGGCATTCAGTGGGGGCAGGTATTCCTGGAAGCAAAGTTTAGCCATCGCACAGGTTCTACAAGCAAATTACCATCATGCTAAAAAAGCCGTTCGTTCCAAAAGAGATCATGAGATGAGTTTCCGTAGGCTGAAAGAGTATCAAATGATAATCTGGGGCGATTTTATGAGACTCATGATGAGTCAAATGATTTCACTGAATGATGGGATAGCCTATCTTGCCTGTATCAAGAACTCTTTGAAGTCAACGGATATTATCATAGTGAGCGATAATCGTCAGCCGTTAAACAGGCTTCATGCTCTTGATTTCGGTATACAAGATGTTAGCCAAAGGACTCCCTTCATGGTTGTTTCGGCACCAGATCCTAATATAAAAGCTCATAATGGTGCTCCTTTCAAAGCTCTCCATAAAGTTGGAATGTCTTTACCAACGATTGTTTGTAAAACACTGCGCAAAGCAGGTGCTTATAAGGGTCATGTCATCAACTCACATCCACACAGATTCAATATTGGAGGCAAAGCATGTTGGTTTTGCTCAAAAACTACGGATATTGGAGGATCTCAAGATCACGCCAGAATCATCCACTGATGTGATATACTACCTACTCAATATGGGATACACCTCGAGTGACTAGGTGAATTGGGTCAAAGAACAAGCAGACATCAGAAGCATACCACAGCCTAATCAATAAGTTCTTGATTCTCATCAAATACACACTATGATACCGACACGTATCTTTACATGTTCTCTCACAACAAAACCGATCTCAATGTAGTATACACTATTAATTTTCAGTGGAAAACTCAACAAATATTAAATGATATTTTGACACTCAAAGATAGAGCGCCCTTCTTTTAAGGGCCGCACCAGTTGACAAGGGAACCTTCGAAGTAGTAAGTGTCGTCAGTCTAAAGGGTGCTGTTTTGGGGACACTTCCCGAAGTCGATGCTATTCCGCTGGTTTCTGTCGAATTGTCGCCCATCCCATTCCACTGCGAAAGAAGAGCGTCAATTCCCGAAGCTACACTACTAGCTTTAACAGAATTGAACGCTGTGGCTGTTACACCGTTCTGCTCGACTTTATTTGTAGTCCATGAAGCAATTCTTACAGAAGCTTGAGTACAAGAAGCAACTGTCGTTTTGCCACTGACTATCTTAGTGGATGGGACACACGCTGAGGTGGTGCTGCATCCACCCGTAACAGTCGATCCACTAGTTACATATGTGAATGCGCTACACACGGAACTGGTAGGTTTGCAAGGTGCTGTCATTGTGGTTCCACTGGTAACATACGTGGATGGCGTGCAAGTTGAGCTCGAGGAGACTGGGGCGCCAGTACATTTGGCAGTGTATGTGGAACCAGCGGAGACATGCGTGGATGCAATACATGTTGATGTAGATGATCCTGATAGAGTAGATGAGATTGAACCTGACATACTTCCACTACTTCCCGTGATTGTTCCAGTGATAATTCCTATTGGAGAGCCGGAGGAATTTATAGTTGACGAAGTGATCAGAGAGGGAGATCCCGTTGCGACTGGTTTATTAACGGAATCCGACAATACTGACGAGACTGACGAGACTGACGAGGCCATGATAGGTGTGCTGGAGGTGAATTGAGAGCTACTCAAAGATGTCTTCGATGTTGAACTCGGGATAGCTGCAGAAGTAATAGTGGTAGAATTTTGTGGTAAAACGATTGCAGATGAAGACTTCGAGGTAGTTGTCTGTGGAGGCACTGGAGTAGTAGTGGTTGGTGTTGCAATCTTTGTTGTAGGCTGCTGAACTGCAGTAGTTTTCTTGGTTGCTTTGGCAACTGCTCTTTTCAACTCTTTCTCACTTGCGTTGGGAGATTCCGGAGCTTTAGTTGGATAAGAAACCCGTACATCTCCGAGCTGTGCCCAGACTGAATTCATTTGTAAGCTGAAGGCTTTTGGTTTCCCGGAAACAGACTGACCTTGACCTAGTTCACCCACGGATGCTTGTGTGCTAGTGCCATCGATTATAGTATCAATAACAACAGGACTAGCAATAGCTGCAGATTCGGCGAGGAAAGATGCAATGAATGTTGCTGTGGAATCTTGACTTGTTATGACCGTAGTAATGGGAGGAAGACCAGAGACGCCATATGAGGTACAGGGTTCGTGTTCAAATCCAAGAGAGGACTTGTAGAGGCATAGATTATATGCTTGCTGACTCAATATAGAAGCTTGAGACGGGCTAATTCCAGCTGCTGGAGCTGCATAAGAAGAACCCAGGAGCAGTGAAGATTGAATCATAACAAAGATAGATTTGCCATGAACGAGACCCATCTTGATGGAATGAACACAGTGACAGAATAAAAACAAAATTTAGGAAAGAATTGAAGAATTTGAGCTTCGCAAAATCGACAAAACCTAATTACTGAAATCACAGACAGAGGAAACGATGGCAGCAACTTGTCTCATATATGTACCAGAAAAAAATTGTTTGAATCTACATTCAGCGCATCTTAAAGGTCTTTCAAGTCAACAGCATCCATAAGAAGCTAAAATTAAGTATATCGTATATCGAATCCTGCTAGGGGTTGTATTTATCAGCAATCTTTCATGTGTGCAACTTAAATCGCAGGAGAATAAGCTCAAGTTCTAATTACAATTTCAACAGTCCTATTGCTCATTTTCAGGGGTAATATCTGTTTATCGCCTTCGGATAGGAAGGGGGGCTGATTCTCGGTGCACACATTTCTCAGCAAGTCAGCATACTTTTGCTTACTCACGCCATCCTTTGCCCCCAAGAGAGTACTCAACCCGAATCGGGATTGCAAGTGGAAATTATAGGATTGATATACCGACATAAGCATGGCTTTATCCTCGATTTTGCTCGTGTTTACCATCGAGCAATTTCAGATAGGAGTGGTCACTTCTAAGATCATGCCTTTGCCGCTTTGTATCGAATTAGGATTCTGAAGGGGAACTTTACATGTAAAGTTATTTCTCTCGGAGCATTATATATATCAATGTGTATGCCGTCTCATGTTCTAAATCCCCAGCTCGGTCATTGTCATTTCATTTCGTTATCCCCTTCAAGTCATTCTTTTGAAATCATCACATTCATTTTTAGCGTACGCGTTATTTTCCTTTCATAATGAAGTTCTTTACATACCTGATAGTACCTGCTCTACTCGGTTTATGCAACGCGGTAACTCTCGATTCCCTTTTCAACACCAAAATGACAGGACCTGGCGGTCTTGGTGCAAACAAGGCCATTATACAGAATTGGCTTGATGATACTACTCTTCTCGTCGATGCTGCTCTGGGCGGTACTAATGCCTATCAAACCGATGAGAATATGCGAAATAATCTTTTCGCCTATTTTGGCATCAGACCTACCAAATCTGGCAAAGTGCACGCTTCCGACAATGGTAAACTCACGACCGTTACAAGTAAGTGATTGTTCTTTCAAGCCCAGACAATCTTCAACGTTTTGTACCAGTCTTTAAATAAAGATCTTAATTAACACAAAAATAGACACATTGCAAGGTGTTCAGAGATTTCTCAACAGACAGAACGCGAGGTTCACTGTAGAAGGGGACGGTACAGGAAAGCCGTGGCTCTTCTACGATTCTACATGGCAAGAAGAAACAGAACTCATATACGATCCCGCCGGAAAACCAGTTCAGGATCCAAAAGACGCTACCAAGCAAGCTAATTTTCGCACGTTCGCCGGTTCAGTCGACGCTAGCACAAATAGCTTGATCAAAGACATGCAATTAGGCACATCTCCCAACTGGGCTAAGTATGCATATTATTCCTCTGATCTGCACGACTACGTTATAGAAACTAAGGCGAATCGGTATCCTGGAAGCCCGCCCTCGTGGTGCAGAGGAAAGTCATTGTCGCCCAAGGAACTTCGATTTGGTCTTACTAATACGAACCTTTATCGTGATGTCGTTACGCTTTGCCCAGATGCATTCAGTACAGATTCAGAACCATATGAGACCATAGCTACTGCTATGTCATCAACTCAGGCAAAAACTGCTGGCGCTGATCTTGATGATGCTTCTCCAAGATCATTGACACTTTTCCATGAATTGATACATTTGACATTTGGGCAAGGTGCTGATGATACACCTGATAGTGCCAGTAAGTCAAGCTGATTCCTTGACATTGACTTGTGTGACTAACAGAGCTCTCTTTAGCCAAACCAACTGAATGTCTAGCGCAAACAGTCAACAAGCAAAGTTCGCAAAGTTTAGTTAACCCAGACTCTTATGTATTCTTTGCGTGGTCTTACTATCTCACCAAGAACGGCAACCCAAGTTATAAATGGCATAGCGGATTTGCCCAGGCATAGACATAGTTTTGGAAGGAAAACACAAAGAAGCATGAGGGGTGTATTCGAATTCATCTATATATAAGAAACTTTCCGACTCGCAATCGACGATTTTACATTAGTCGATAACGTATTTGACTTTGAAGGTGTTATCCATGTGAAAAAGCCATGCAAATTCAATTTGCTTACAGTTAAACTCGCCAGTGCCATCTGAATTGAGGTTGCCTGCGGACAACTTTCAATTTCCCAGATCAAACTTTGAAACAGTTGGCTAAATTCCACACTTGACCTGATAATAACTGTGTAACGAATGATTGTGTATGTTGGATCGGGGACTTATGCATAACCAAATGCTACTACAATTACTTGCCGAGACGCTACATCAGTGAACCGTTTAAGAAGCTTTATATTCTCGACCTCAATAAGTTCTTTCGCCTTCTCCAATGGTCTGAAGAGAAAAGCATACGAAAGAGCAGCATCAGATGAAATTGATAAACGCAGCAATCACTAAAAGCATGTGGTCCTATAATTTTCGAGCTGGTAGGTGTAGAGATATACATTGATATATTAGTTATTTACCAATCTTCTGTAGGAATGACAGCATGAGCGTCGCTACTCTACACTGGCGACCTTTAAAGTGAGCATATCGTTAAATTGATCGCTAAATCATAGTGACGTTCAGCAGCACATGCCCTGAAAAAGTCCGACTGAGTTACTTATAACACTGACCGCCATCTATTCCTCTGCATCCATTTCTTCCATTTCTCTCTCCTCTTCAGATGTATAATCCCAGAATTTCCAAGGAATAGTCTCAAATTTACAATGTACTTCTTTCATTCCCAGCATCCCCTCATCTTTTAGGCCTGCCACCCACTCAGTGAATATGTTCTTCGATTCCCCAGCTTCGGTGACAAATCCAGCTTCTGCTTTGAATTCTTTCTCCCCTTCTTTGCTGTTCCAGTAATGCAGATACCTCATGACTCTGGTTTGCTTCTCCTCAAACTCGACGGGTTCACTCACCCAGCCTTTGATTGCCTTTCCGTTGTATGCACTTTTACCCGACTTCTTTCCGGGCGCAAAGAAGTAAATCAACCCTTTCAAGTCATTAACCCTCTTCTCTGCCTCATCCTCCATGTCCTTTGGGAAATAAACATCCGTAATCCCAGTAAAATCAGTCAACATGTTCCAGAAGTCGCCTGATAGTCGAGCATGCGTAATGATTGGTTCTTTCCCATCCGATAGCTCTCTCATTACTTTCAATTGTCCTTCATACACATCCGATTCCTCGAATTTCTTTATAACTTCGAAAGTTTCCCAGCCAGTAATGAGCAAAACTTCTTCGGGTTGTTCAATCAATCGACCCCATACTCCATGTTCGAAACCTGGTTGTGAATCCTTTGTAAGCGGTTTAATGATTTCAAGCCACTTCTTTCCTTCCTCTGATTTATTATCTGAGATATTCTTGTCAACGGGTATTTGAATTGCGATCCATGAAGTAGGGGCCATGAGTCGTGGCGCCTCGCTTCTAGCCATAATTGATCCTGTCTTTGGATATCCGGAGATGTTATGAATAGACAGATATCTGCTTACAGTTGTCTCCGTTGGGCAAATGACCGCTTATTATATGATTTTTATCAAAATGGCGGGTAGTAATTCTGGCTGAGACTATGAGTATAAATAGAACTCGCTGACTGTATTCATCCTGCTGGTATTGATAATGTATTGTCAGACTTTGAGCGGGATGATGATTTCGGCCCCTATACTTTAGGGCCAAGACAATGCCAGTGTCTGTGGCATAGCAGAGCAGATTCTTTGTCATCTGATGTCATTAGTAATCACCAGTCAAACCCAACTCATATCCTTCTTTCCCGTTGACGACGTGCCAAGTTATTATTATTATGATCATTCAACGAATTATCTTGATTATCAATGAATGCGCCTTATTTTGTGATCTACGATGCGAATCATGGTAGCCGGAGCAGAGGTAAGGCCACGTTTCAATGCAACCCTATTACTTTGTAATTTACACGACTCACAAGAGACTTGTGTATTTACCTCGCCTTCAACCTTCAAAGTCTTATAATGTCGATTTTCCTGTCCTAATACTTATCCCATCTTCCTCCCAATATTCTCGAACATTGGTCGATCATGGTATGAAGCCTGACGCACATCATTTCTAGCGCTTCTAGCTTCATTCTTGCCTTCTGCAATTGATCAACAACGTACTGTTTCTCAAATGCTACTAACTCCTCTTCTGCCAACCCCGGAAAGTCCTTGTTTAATTGCTTAAAAGCACAGATTTGTTCCATCATTATGGAAAGAACCTTCTTTGATTCCAGAATCTCTGCTTTCATAATTTCGATGTTGTCGTTGATCTCTTTACCTGCGGTGACTTCAGATTAGTGTTCGAACGCAAAGTGTTGGAGTCATCTTGGAAATTTAAGGACTTACCTTGGTCAGCATCAAGTTGCGTCTTATATGTGTAAAATCTTTGCAATTTCGCTTTCGCAACAGTGAATCTCCTGATGAATTCATCGACTGGAAATTGCGCTAAAGCAGAAGCTATGAAGTCATCGAGTTCCTTCATTCTCTGAAAATCACGGACTCGCACTCCAGGGACAGTTTCCTTTTCGGATTGGGGAGAAAATTCGTGGCTCAAGTTTGTTACTTTGGCCCCAGTATTCAATCCATTCGACCCATTGCCGGGGTTGACAGGTAACTCCAATATCTCGTGTTTAAGATCACTTAACATAGGTGAGAATTTCGTCGTGATCGAGCTGTTCGAGACTGCTGTATTAGCGAAAGACATTACTGCCGCAGTATTCGGAATGATGGCGTGTACCTTTTCTTTTTCTGAATGGATTTACCGCCCATATGCGCAGATGTGGCCTAATTGTAGAGAGGAGATTTCTGACAAGTGTTTATTGCTGGCTACGAATGAAAAGAATCTCAAACAAGGTTTTGATGAGGTGGCGTCTTCCAGTCGTTCTTTCCCACAACGTTTACAATCGGCATTGATGAAGCGATAATATTCTTTCACGAAAACTCAAATTGGTTAGCATCATGTTGAAATGTACTACTTTTAGACATATGAATTGTTTCTCCTTTTGACATCAGATTATGAGTTGTAACATGCCTCCAGCATCACTACTTACTACCATTCCCTTTTGATGTGTTCCCCATCATAGAGTTTGAAATGTGAATTCCTCACAGTACATTTTGGTGTTTCAATCCCGAGTATCAGCTGAGAACCTTTAGTTTCATGAAATATAGGTGCGTACTTGTACTACTGATCAATGCTTTCTTGGAGCACACGTCGCTGTCTGGATGATTGAAGTCCGTCCCAACTCTGAAGCCAGATTCGCCTACGTCTTTCGGATGAAAGCGAGGTTTATGATTCTTTTTCCTGCAATAGAATGAGTTACCACTCGCCCGGTCTAATTGATGTGGTTATCACCACTTCAAGATAGAAAGCTTGACGGCTACTATTACAATTTGATTCCATAGCTTTTACAAATTGATGCTCTCTTTATTTAATATATTGTCTCTCCATCTCTTCGCTCTTCTCCATCTTCACTTCAATGACAACCTCATGAGAGACTCTATTTCCCGAGTGTATGACTCCAGCTCTTGATCCTCTCAGTTGCCAGCTTGACATAAACTTATACGCCTGATGGGGTACTTAAACTCTCTTGTTCTTCCTTGATTCGACAATTTCCTCATCGATTGATGATGTTGTAGGAAAATAAGTCCTCTACTTGGACGGCCATTTTCGTGGTTGTTGTGTCAAAGAAAGCAAATAACCAGAACTATGCATGATCCCGTCAACGAAGGGAACTGGAGCTTAGCAAGAAATTTGAATTTGCTTCTGAGTATCAAATGGTATGGCTCTGATTTTGCATGAGCAAAATAATCTCAGTGAAAGAAAGCTTCGTTACTACGAACATTCGAAACATAGTTTCTCGGCAGAAATATAAAGCTTAATTAATGAAGAAAAGAAGTTGAAGTTAAAGTTCGAGGCACATGGATTCAGTGAGATGCTTGATAATGAAGAATGATTTTAAAGGGAGCTGAGCGTGGCGAGTTAAGTTTTTCTTTACCCATAAAATTCGACTACAGGCTTGTTCTAACTCATTTAAACATGACTTAAGGACCGGAGTTCTAATGAGAAGATTGCTTTATGCAAAAATTTGCAATGCTAGGTACCTAGAATAGTACGTTACACAAAGGTAACCTAAAGCCGCTCTGTTTACATCATGATATGCTGACTCAGAAAACCAATCTATTTTGCGGTCCAGAACTCACATTATGCACTGTTACACAAAGGCTTGCAGCAGGCTTAACTCGGCTCTGCTTGATCACTGTTGATTGGTCTTCAAATTCTCCCATGTTGATATCCGTCGGATTGTTTCAAACGCAAGAAGTATGTGTGTTGTTTCTTACACGCGAGAATAATTTTTAGTATTTTTTGTTTGCAGTTAACTCAGAAAGATCATTTTCATGTCATTACCAAGTCTAGGAGTTCATGATGTCCAAAATGAATTTTTTGTACGATGAGGATACTTCACACGAGGGCCCACCGTCGAAAAGGCAGAAAATTGCTGGAACCAAGAGCGATGATTTCGAGAACGTGAGTTGCTTACAAGATCGTTCTTCTTGATATGATACTTACATAAATTGAAGAAATTGACATTGCCCATCGCTGTTGAGCTCGGTGAAGAATCTAGAGATCTTGAACGTAAGCTCTCGAATTTTCAGCAATAAGAGGAACTACAAACTGACAACTTAGTCAAACTTCTGACAGAATGTCTCACCTCATCCAAATGCGATATTGCTCAACCAGCGAAATGTCAATGTCGATGCTGTTTTTATTCCAAATACGGACACGTAGTTTTCGTACCACACGATAGTCATCGAGATGGCGAAGAAGGTCCCGGAGATAAATGCGCAGATTGCGTTAGTGTTGAAAGGACAGTGAGAGGACAGTATGCAAGTGTGTTGCCCAAAAATCTTATCATCAATCTTTTATGAATCTAACTCCTCGTAGTCGAGATATCAGATCACTTGCCTCTTTCGCCTGAAGTTCGACACGATCTTGCTTGTCATTTCCGGGTGATTAGAGAGATTTTAAGCAAGATGTTCTCGACCAAGATTGCAGAGATGAGAAAAAAGATGACCCGAGTGAAAATCGAAAGTATGCCTGTCTTACAGGAAGAAACTTCAATGCTGCAGAAGGAAATCAAGTCAATCCGTGGTCAGATGGGCGATTTAGAAAGGGAAATAGAGAGTACATTTACTACTGTGATGAGAACTGGGGAAAATATATCAGGAGCGGTGGATGATCCGTCGACACTACCGAAAGAAAATATGCCGATACTTGTGCATCTGCCAAAGGAAGATGCTTCTAGAGCGGGCTTGTTGGAGGAAGAAATAAACAGATTGAAGACTGAAAACGAGAGATTGGAGACAAAGTTACAGCAGTTAGAAGGAGAGAAGGGCGTGAGAAGTTTCGGGACACAAAGTGCACCCATAAAATTCTTCACCTCGAAACGAAAATTAGATTCACAATCAACGGGCTAATCAACCCTTCGCATTGGGTTAGAAAAAAATTATGACACACAAATACTTGGTGCTGGCTTGGTAAGATTCTTGGTATACACTCAAAGTACTGAAATTCCCGTGGATCGTCTCATGTCTTCATACACTTGTGAATGTTCATTCCCATTTGAATTTCATTCCAGGTCAGGTTCTTTAAACAAGTGGGAAAAGCATCGATTACTCCAATACATACGAAACCAATCTGTCTATATATCATCCAGGAGTACCCTCCAAATCTCCCTAAACAATCTTAGAATCCTTGTTCTTCGAAAAAAGATTCTTACCCTCTGCATTTTTTCCAACCCAATAATACGGACCCTGACTTCTATCCTGCCACTCATGCTTATTCTTCACCACAAACATGCCACCCATTCCTTCTGCAAGCAACAAATCTGTAATATAGTGGCTTCCCCCATCACATATATATCCATCACTTCTACGAGACCATCCATAGTTTTGTGGACAACCAGTATTTAATTTTCCGAGTTTTCCCAAGGCCCAGGATTCTTGTTCTTCGCGCTCGGCACCTTTCATATTGTTGATTGTGGGTTGACGACTGGCCATTTGGATATCATTGGAGGTATGGAGGATACTGCGGACACTAGACATGCTCTCAATTTTCTTAGAGGGGGCAACGCTGACTTCTTTTATGGTTGACATGGATGAAGGCATTTTGGATTGGTCTCGGTTGAGGAGTGTGGGCTGGGAAATGCTAGGGTCACGTTGGAGAAATGTTTGGCGATTAGATGGCGATTGCAACATTATTGTTGGTTGTCGAGAAACATCACGTTGAAGCTCGGTGGTACCGTCGAGTGGTTTTAAGGAGGGTCCACGGCCTAGAGTATGAGGGGATGTGGCGGTATAGTTGATGGTACCACGAGACGATGCGTAAGAGGATGGAGCTTGGGATTGACCTCTGAGAGTCGCTGCATGCGAAGGTCTGGTAGATGGTTGGTGAGATGGGGCTTGAGATGCGCCCCTAAAAGTTGCAGCGTGAGAGGGTCTTATTGTCGGTTGAGTGTATGTAGTCTGAGTTGGACCTGTAATATTTGGAGCTTGAGAAGGTTTTACCGATGGACGGCGAGACTGGTTTTGACCCGTTGAAGATGGTGCTTTAGAGAGGGGCTTAGGAGTCTGAGATGGAGAGCGACTAGCGGATGGGTGAAGCTGGCTGGCACTCGGAGCAGAGGCGGAAGCGGATGGTGCTTGTGATTCTTTGCCCATTACCGAAGCTGTTGGATAAAGTTGGCTGACGCCACGTCCAGGACCAGTAGGCGGTGCTTCAGAAGCCATGATACCCAATATTGAGGGAGATTTGTGAGGGAAGGGATATTTTTGAAGTGTGTTTTTTTTTTAGGCAGTGGACTAAATGTACATCTTTGTTGATAGAGTTTTGAAGGTTTGAAGGTGAACAAGAACATGTAGAGCGCTTTTATAGACATTGGGAGATCCTGAGAGGATCTTAAAAATGATTATTAACTTTTACAAAATAGGATTTGCTTTTCCCTGAATTGTGAATGTCATTCTGTTCAACTTCCTTCATGGTGTTGACATTTTGCGAATCATCGACATTAGAGAAAGTCAACTGAAAGCTGCAGACGACAATTATTCACCATGAAAACCCCCTAAATTGAACGAAGACAGCTCATGCAGATAACAGTGAATCCTTATCCCGATTCTTTTATGGAAGTAGGTACCTATGATATGCAAACAAACAAAATAAAGTGAATGGAACGCCAAACTCTTTTCGCATAGCTCGACCGACTACATCAACCAAACACAACATTCCAAAAGAAACCACAGCCCAGGTCCAAAAGACACTGCCTATCAATCTTCAGAAAAATATGGAAGACGCCGTATACAACAAAAACGACGATACAAACATCGCTCTCGTCGTCAACGCAACCCTCATCGACATCTACAACGGCGAAAAAATTACCGTCCACGAAGGGCAACCATGGGCCTACAAATTCTCCATCCCACAATGGGCAGAAGGCCAGAATATACTTATCGGACGCGGAGAATCTGAGCTCAAAATCGGCATGCGATACATGTTACACGGAAACCTCTCGATCAACGAAGGCAAAAACTGGACACGCACTGCATTCGAAGTCGACGACGCGGTAGAACTATGTAGCACTGCCAGGGAAGGTGAAAAGTGTCCAGAATTTCGTCTTTCTGGTTTTGTGCTCGAGGCTAAGAATGGCTGGATCACTTTGGGTTGGGAGAGGGTTGATGATGATGTGGGAAATTTTGCCTGGGTTTATGTGAGGGTGCGATGGGAGGCAGCGAATGAAGACATGCTGTTTAAGCAGTATTATGTGGAGGGTCAGATGAATGGGTATGATCGCATGAAGGATTGGGTTGCGACTTTGGTTACTCTTGCTCCATGAGTACCAATCGAAATTGAGTGGGGAAACTGAAGCATGGGTGAGGCTTTTATCAAGGCATTTTGCGGTGGTCTACCACTGACCGGTAGCAAAAAAAGTGTTTTTACGTGTTTTTACGTTCAGATGATATTCTTTTGCAGATTTCCATTCTAGGCGTTTGCGATTCTCGGAAAGTGAAGTTCTCAAAACGAGAGATCTCCGATATTAGGGATGTGAAGTAAAGACTGTCGTCGCATAAACGGGATTTTCATTGAATAATAAGATGTTCCTGGGTCTGATATTCCACCACGCAGCGAGCAAATACTCACAGGAAGGACTCCCTCTGCACCGCTATATGCAGCTTGAAAAACTAGAGACTAATAATTATATCGAGGTGGCACAGTAGTCAATGGAGCTCAGTCGAAGCATAGCAATGCAAAAATAAACTATTCCAGGTCTGACCAGAATTCTGAGCATTTACACAAGTGTACGGTTGAATAATATCTATATGGTCTTCAGACGTGTCCCTTTTGCCACCTGGACTTTGAACTTGCTAAACTGCTATCATTTCTCCTCTTATTCTTTTGACAGCCATGCTAAAGCGCTCAAAGCACATGCATCTATACCTACTTGCATTGTAGGAAAGATTTGCGGAGCAAAGAGAGAACTGTGATTTCCCGGTATGCTCTCCGCCAGTGTCCCTTCTTTTTGGGCTAGGTCAACTTTCTCGGGGTCTGTACAACCATAGGCGAATAAAAGAGAAGGGCTTTCAACAGCAGATGCAAGGATGCAAAAATCTTCACTAAAACTAAGCCTAGGATAGTCTGCAACATAGGTTTCATCGCCAGGCCTGAAATGATCGTGAAAAGCTTGGCCCACTCTTTCAGTAACGGAGGCATTATTATAGGTTACGGGAAACGATCGAGTAGGAGTAATTGTCGGCTCGACAACTGCATTGGACGCTGCGCTTTCAGCTTTGACAATCCGCAGAACTCCATTGTAGAGTTTCTGTCTTGTAGTCTCGTCATTCGCGCGAATGTCAATTGTGATTGTCGCATCATCGCTAACCACATTTTCTGCAGTAGTCGAGCCAGAAATAAAACTTGCGCACGTAACAACTGCATGTTCACTAGGATGAACCTCTCTGGACACAAGCGTTTGTAGCCTCATGACGGCACTGGACGCCATGACAATAGGATCTATAAGACGTTCAGGCATAGAAGCATGTCCACCGCGGCCGTGGAAAGTCACGCGTAAATTGTCGCAAGAACTGGCCATCGTACCTGGTCGGATACCAACGACACCAGCTCGGGCTGGAACAACATGCCCACTGAAAACTACATCAGGAATGGGAATATTATGCCTCTCAGGATCGTATAGTCCATCGTCGACCATACTTTGAGCACCTGTACCACGTTCTTCGGCGGGCTGAAAGATAAGAATAATAGTTCCATGCCATGATTGCCGCGCCGATACCATAAGTTCAGCATATGCCAAAAGACATGTAATATGCATATCGTGGCCACATGCATGCATCACTGGTTGCTCTTTGCCATGAACATCAATGACTCGCTTTGTGCTGGCATATGGGAGACCAGTGCGTTCTTCTATAGGAAGAGCATCCATGTCGGCTCGTGAGAGCACAATGGGGCCGGGACCATTATGAAAAACCGCAGCAACACCATAACCCCCAATGTTTGTTTTAATGTCAAAGCCTGACGAAATTGCGGAAAGATGATTGACAATGGCGGTCGATGTTTCTATCTCTTGGTTGGAAAGTTCGGGGTTTGAGTGGAAGTGTTTGTATAACGCTTCATAAGACTTGAGTTCAGGCCGGTGGACATCCAGAATATCGGTCAGCGGCATAATGAAATTGTACCAAGAGAATAGCTCCCGTGCAGTGGTTTATTCCTTTCTTAGGGCACAGAAATTCAACTCACGAGTCACCTGCCAGCCGTCTTGACCATCCCACCTATGTGGTGGATTAGGGTGGTCAATGCTTTTTGATCACGCGTTTTCGAACGAAATCCCTAATGACTTATGTTCTGTTAATCATCGCTCGCAGCATAAGGTCTCACATAAGAAAGAAATAGGCATAGAAGAACTTCTCACAGCTGAAATTCTTTATGAGGAAACTAAAATCTTCCCGTCAACTAGCTGAAAGCCCTACCATTGAGACTCACCTAAAATTTATCAAGTCGATAGGCGAAAACACTCCTCACTCCTTGGTCAGCTAGACATGTTCTTGCGAACTTGGTCACCATGGCTCACCGTGAGTTATCTACGACAGTTTCGGTCGTTATGGCTCTTTGAACGGGGCGTTTTGATACTTCGTTAAAAATGTGAAAATCAAGGGCTAGTCTTGCCGCCTCAAACGACTAAGCTCATCTTGAAGATCAGCTTCTTGGATCCGTGGAACATCGAACGCAGTAGACCAGGAATCTTCAAATTCAAAGACATCGCCTGTACACTTTCCTTTTCTCCCACTTTAATAATTGATATCTGTCGAATCGCATTAGATGGTGCAGGAGACCATGAGCATACAGTCGAGAAAAGTTAAAACTGGAGTAAGACTTCTGAGTTAACCTAAAACGTTATGATGAATTGCATCGCAATTCGGTACACAGCCTGTCTGACTTCTTAATCACTAGATGAGACAGTAGGGTCATGCCCAAAAGTCGAATTGAGAGTTACTTAATGCAATAGCATAGAAAGGTGAACTTTGCGCAAAATTTGTCGCATTTGAAAGATATATACGCTGACGAGATACCCCCTATAGCAGTCCCAACCCATTTACAATAATAATTAAACATTGGTGTCTATGTTCATATCAGTTTTGGCGGCGTCTTTACCGACATCGGAAGGCTGATCTAAGTCATCTAAAAGTACTGGTGGCAAACATGACCAACTACAGCCTTTCCGCATCAAAGGTACCAGCTTTTCAACAATATCCCTCTCATTAACTACACGTCTAGGTGTAGGACCATTCGCTGAAGCCGCGTTCATACGATCTCTCTTAGATACCTTTTCAATCTCCCACCATTCTATCCATTCCGTGCGAGGAACTACAAAACTGGTGCCACAAATAGTACATAAGGTTGGCCCGGAATAATGGACGTTTTCTGCTCTTCGGAGTACTGATGGAATGCGAGGCGGAATGTATTCCATGTGAGATTCGAGACGTGTGAGCTCAGGATGACGAATGCAAGCCTGTAAAGCTTTCTCTACCAGACTTTGGACGCGAGACTGTACCGCAGGGGGCTGCGGAATATCACCCAGGCTTGCAATGGGCAGTTGGATATGCCTTCCCACGTCATTCCACCGAGGATCAGAAGGGAACATAGGCCCTTTTATAAGCTGTCCAAAAGCGTCAAGGAATCTGACTTCTGTTCTACATTGATATGATAAGGAACACCTTTCGCCACCCGAGATTGGTGTGCTTTGGCGAGGTAGAGTGCCTTGCTGCCACTGGTGAAATATATGACCGGGTGTATCACGATATAGAGGTAAAGATATACTATCTTCCGCAGTGGGATATGCTGGGGCGATTAATGGTGATTGGCGCTGTAGATCAATCTCAAAATGTGGTGCGCCATTCGCGGTGCCCTCGGGTCTTGCCATTGGGAGGTAAAATGGATTCGGATGTAGCTGGAAATCATATAATCTTCCAGTCCTGCCACTTTCAGACAATGGCTGTATGTCAGAATCGATCTATGAGGCGTTGTTAGTGGCTATTTTGAGTGTGGCAGGTTTGTCAAAATTATGGCTTCATTATTTGTCGCGTAATTGCCCAAGGCTTGATGAATAGGACGTCGCTTACCGGTATCGAGTTGAGTCCACCGACAAGAAGGTCAAGGATTTCAAAAGGAAGATATCCCAGGTTGTTTTGGGCAATATTTAAGTCTTCTAATCTTTTCAAGTTTCCGATACTAGGTGGTATTTCCTCCAAATTATTGCCTCTAAGACTGAGTGTAGATAATCGATTTAGGTTGAATAACTCGGCGGGAAGTTTGACTAGCTCATTGGCCGAAAGTATTATCCTCAGATGAGGTTCGACGGCATAACCACGTGCGGTTTTAACGAAAGTTCCTAAGGGGCGTATTGTGGAGTTTTCAAGGTGATCAAGACCCATACGACTAATGATAATTAGCCAGAACTGTGAATAGGAATGGTCTTCCCGTACGATAGATCAACGTATTCCTCTCCATCTTCAAGGCACTTTTCAATCCTTTTCTGTGCATGAATATCCCTAGGAGTATCGACTACAATTCTTGATTTGAGAGGTGATGGCGCAGGAATTGACCATGCTTTCTTTCCGTTCTCCATGACTAGATCTTCCATGTCCGTACCATCACTACCCATAAATACTCCGCTGTCAACTTTCTTATTCAATGTTCTCTTGCTTCTTATGGGAACTTTGCGGTCCAAAGGCTCATCCTCAAAGGCTGAATCGGAAGCTAGCTGTTGATCGAACCAAGGTCCTCTAAATTTCTGCTTCCGTCGTGTCCTTTTCTGTGAGTATTTCTCTACTGAGGGGTCATCATCGCTAGAGAATATTGGAGGATCGCTTGAATCAGGAGGGGGAGTATCGCGGACGCGTTTTCGCGACAAGTTTGTTTTCGTGAACGTCGAAGTAGAATTTGTATTATCTCTTATCAATCGTGGTAAAGAAAGTTCGTCTGCCATGTTCAACAAATCGTAGGTAAACACCTGTGCCGTGCCTTCTTCAAAAAATGTGTTAATTGTTCTAAAAGATCACCAAACCAAAATGGGTAAATTCCGAAGGATGAAGTGACAGGAAGTCGCGAGACATGGACCGAGGCTGCCAAGATAGACTAGCGGCCGCAGGGTCACGCGTAGCGCGCTGTCTAATGACTGAGACTGGCTTGAGACTGGCCGGAGAAATGATAACGAACTCCCGCCCTTGCATGTTATCTTAGTGGTGAGCATCAATGACGGAGTACATAAGCTCGATAAGCACGTTGAGATAAGATCAAATGGCACAGCACAGACCTGGTGGACTTCTCCAGTTCATTTGAATCATCATTCGCCATTGCACCTCCTCATCCCTCCTCATCCCTCCTCAAGATTATTATCCATTCATCACGGGTTCCAGCTAGGAATATCCCACATTTTGCTATCATTAATATAGATTTAATCGAGTCCTCATATTTGGTAAGCGCTGTGTTAATTAACCGAGTCATCAGTTTCCCATTGAACAAATGGTCATCTGAATCATGTGTCACATTGGTTAAGCGTGCTCAAGTGCGCTAATCTAGTGCTCCTTCATGATACTTCCACCGTTCATCTTTCTACGACATATAACATTCTGAGGCAACAACATTGACGAATCGTTCGAAGTAGCTATACACATTCGGTGAACACATAGCTTTCTTCGTTTCTAGCTTTTACAACTTCGCCTTCAACATCGGCACTTCAAGGCTGTACTTTATTCAACTCCTGCGACAGTTTTAACACTACTCTGATAATATTCACAAGAGAGTCATATCAGTAACTTCCTTGCGATCCTTCAATAACAGCAGTCACCTCGTAAAATCTGTTGCGACAATATCAGGGCAATATGTGTACTACTTATTTCTCCACCTACATCAACTGCAATCACCGTCCTTTCCGACGAACGAGATGTCCTCTCTACAACCAAGATCCTCGAGCCTGTACTCGTAAAGTTGAAGTTCTCACAGACGAAGGCCTTCTCTGCCCAGCGTGTTTCGATCAGGTCGTTTGGGTTCGATCCAACGGTGAATGGGATGTCGTAGAAACACCAGATGGTGATCTTGCGAAAGATGATTGGGTAGAGGTTGTGAGGGTGAGATATGATTGGAGAGAGGAAAGTGAACTGAAAAATGCAAAGTCTCGTGTGAAGCGAGACAACGCACCTGTGCTCTCCAAAGTCGACGGCACAAAGCCAGTATCCAAGGCAACAACCGAGAAATCGAATCAGCAATGGGAGGAGACTCTAGGAGAACATGCGCTCCCTCTGGTGGGGCACTCACAACAAGTAACACCGGACCCTCGGAGGCTATCCAACAGTATATCAAGCTTGCCTAAGTTTTCGAAATGGTCCAACGAATAGATTATTATAACAACAGCCCGCGATGGCTACAGAAACACCTTGTTTCCGAATCGCGAATCCAGATCGATTCGATGGACTGTGGATTGCCTTCGCTTTGAGAGTTTATAAACAAATACCGATGGATCTCACAGTGATGGTACGCCACGAACAAACCCGAGGATCACGAACCAAGTCTCCTTGCTTACTCGTATGGTTCACCCAGAAACGCGAATGGGAATTGTGACTAGATATTTGAACAGAGCCAGGTTATGACTGCTCCTTGTGTCAAGTTTCTGCAAGGAAACTCGAGCTCTGGTACTTTTTCAGCAGTCGTTCAGGCCTTCGAAACTCCGATATAACAATTCTCGTCAATGATATTCTCCACTTACTTCAACTTTTCCTATCGGTCACACAAGAAATACCATCCGAACATGAAATAATCATGCAATTTTGGCCTTCTAACCTACTTTGAAGCCGACAAGAAGCTACCCACTCTGATTATTATACCATGACGGACGCCCATGGTCACTGCATCTCAAAGGAAATATGCAAATTCATTTTGGCAGATGTATGGAAATTTTACTCTCATCTGAACAAACGCGTTGAGGAAAAGATTGCATCTTTGCGACTATCCTTTCTTGGGTTGATTGCAAAATTCTCACGCCCACCTGAGGCACGATGGTTGTCACCGTAGCTCTTTAGACTCCTTCCGGAAACGGCTCGAAGAAGGCTTTTCTTAATGCTGTGTAAGGTTGTCCAGTTCGTTCTCGCAGAAGTAAGACAACTTATCAGGTCGGTGGTTACTGATACATCTTTGCTAAACGCCGCCATGCTGTACACTACAATATCACCGGTGAATTTCAAGGTGTAGTTGACCTGATAGTGATCCCGGTGACAAGGATATGTGAAGAGGAATGTAATGTTTTCAAAGGGGCGGAGTGTGTGGAGGTTATGAGTTTTTGGGGTCATTCTTCCCAGAGTTTTGTTCCGCAAAATCTGCTAAATAATAGTTTGGAGGTGATTGTTAACCTGGACATGAATCGAGTAGTGAAACCTATTATTGATTGTCTTGCTCATTAAATATAGGACGATTCGATCTAGCATTGAGATCCATGTTTTCATGAAAGGTTTTGTTTTAGGATACGTACTGGTTTAACGTTGATTACCTACCTACCTAGGTATAGAACATAGTCTCTCACATCAGCACTTTGGTCGGCCATATGCACACTAATTAAAGAGAATTCCAATCATATTTTTAACAAAATACCACTGTGCTGAGTACACGGTAACTGATATCATGGGAAAATCTAACATGTTCAGAAGTGATTGTGATTTCGCACGATTCACTTTGCATGAACGTGATAAATTATCTGTGTAATTATTATAATACATGACCTTGCTACCAAAAAAATCATAATACATAAAGATAGAGCACTCTAAATTACATAATTCCATACTCATCCCATCTCCTCCCCTCCCCTCCCACCTTCACCATCTCAAAACTCATCCCCTCTCCCTCCATCACAAAACCCACCCCGCAACCCCCAGCCCCAGC